>PVLC010006202.1:0-70949 GCA_004027655.1 Graphiurus murinus | reverse complement strand
TCTCTCTCTCTCTCTCTCTCTCTCTCTCTCTCTCTCTCTCTCCCTCCCTCCCTCCCTCCCTCCCTCCTTCCCTCCCTTCCTCTCCCTCTTCCTCTCCCTCTCTCTCTCATACTTCCATTGCCTCTCTCCTTCTCTCTCCTTCTCCCTCTGTCACTTACCAGCCATGAGGTGAATGGTTTTACTCCAAAACGCATTACCGCCATTTGTTGCCTCACTAACTACAGACCTAAAAGCAACAGAGCCAACCAATCATGAACTGGAATCTCCAGTCATGAACTGGAATCTCCAAAACTGTGAGGCAATTCTTTTTCCATTATAATTTGATTACCTCAGGTATTCTTTTACAGTCCTAGAAAACTATCAAAGATGGACAAAAAACAAAGACTCAAATTACTAAAATCAGGGATGATATTGAGTGTATTTCTACCAATTCTAAAAAAAAAAGAAAGAAACATTCTAAAAGTATTAAGATCAACTGTTCTCCACAAAAAAAAATTAGATAACTTATATGAAATGGACAAACTCCTAGAAATACAAAACCTACTAAAACCAAAACACAAAGAGATAGAAAATTTGAAAACATCTATAATAGTAAGGAGATTGAATCAATTATCAAATATAATATAATATCTAGTAAGGAGATTGAGTTGATAATCAAAAACCTCCCAACAAAATGAAGACCTAGGCATAATGGCTTCACCAGGAAATTCTACCAAATGTTTAAAAGACAGCAATCCTTCTCAAACTGTTCCAAAAAAATGGAAGAGGAAGGAATACTCTATAACTCAATCCATAAGGCCAAAACTATCCTGTTCTCAAAGCCAGATAAATACACTACAAGAGAGCCAGAGTGGTGCATGCATGTAGTCCCAGTACTTGGGAGGCTGAGATAGGAGGATCTCAGGTTTGAGACCAGCCTCAGCAACTTAAGAAGAATCTCAGCAACCTAGAGTGACCCTGTTTCAAAACAAAAATAAAAAATAAAAATGCTTGGGGTGTAGCTCTGAAGTAGAATGTCCCTGAGCTCAATCCCCAGGACAACAGAAAAAGGGAAGGTATGGGGTATTGTTCAATGGCAAAGTGCCCCTAGGATCAATCCCTAGTACCAAAAAGAAAGAAAGACACTATAAGAAAAGAGCAATATCCCTTATGAACACTGACATAAAAATCCTCAAAAAACCAGTAACACATTAAATATTCAGAAGCATATTTTAAAAACCATATAACATGGGATTTATTCCTATAGAATGTAAGGATGGTTCACATATTTTAAAAGTCCATCAAGGTAATCACAATATTTTAACACAATGAAGTGGAGAAATACATATTGATCCTTAAAACTGATGAATAAATAACTTTGACAAAATTCAACATTGTTTCATTATAAAAAAATTAATATATCTTGGAATAGAAAGAAGTGACCTTAATATAACAAAAACTGTATATTAAAAACCCACAGCAGAATTATATTCAATGGTCAAAGACTGACCTCTAAGATCAGAATCAAGACAAGGATGTCACTTTTGCCAATTCTATTCACCATAATACTGAAAGTCCTAGGAAGAAAAAGAAATAAAAGGTATCTAAACTATAAAGCAAAAAGTAAAGCTATCTGTTCGCATATGATATTATCTTATATACAGAGAAAACTAAAGATTACACATGCACAGACAGGCATACATACACACACAAAACAAAACCTGTTTGAACTAATAAACACATTCACTGAAATATCAGGAAACAAAGTCAACATGCAAAAATCGGTTGCATTTCTACACACTAACAACAAACAATCTAAAAATAAAATTAAGAAAAAAATTCCATTTACAACAGCATAAAGAGGAATAAAACATTTTGGAATTCACTTACTGATGGAGGTAAAAGACCTGTACAATGAAAATTATGAAACATTGCTGAAAGAAGTTAAAGAAAGATATCCCATGTTCATGGGATATCTTAACAATATGGAAATTAACCCATTAATGGAAAACAACCCATTAAGTCCTAAGTTTTAAATTCTGTGAATATTTCAACAAAATTTACACAAGTGCATTAAATTCAATTGAAAGTCATAATCTAAAGCATATATATACATATATATGTTAACTAATATTGATCAATATTAAGATTATATTATAATAAAATTATATTAGTATTATGTAATTATATACTATATACCCTATTTAAGTTTTTATAGTAGCTCCACCTCTGTGACAAGGGGACAAAATGCATTAATATTGTTAAGATGTCAAGTGATTTACAGATTCAGTGCAATATTTATTAAAAATCCCAGTACAAAGAAAATTATACACTTGAAATCCCAGAAAAAGAAAATGTAACTTCATAAACAGAAAGGGACCCTGAAGAGTCAATTCTGAAAAAGAAGACTTCCATTTCTAATTTCAAAACTTTCTAAAGGCAACAATAATCAAAACAATATGATACTGGAATAAAGTCATGTCGAAAAAGGGAATAAAATAAAAAGTCAAAAAATAAACCCCTGCATATATGGTCAAATAATTTTTGAAAGGGTTACCAAGACCATATAATAGGAAAAAGAAAAGTCTTTTTTCTCAAAAGATGGGTCTTCTTCTCAATGGGAAAACTGGATATTCACAAGCAAAACAATAAAACTGCATCCTTACCTAATACCATACATGAAAACTAACTCAAAATGGATCCATAACCTAAATTTAAAAATTACCACTATAAAACTCTTAGAAGAAAATATGGCAGAAATATCATGACATTGGATTTTTTAGATATGATACTAGAGGTACAAGCAAGAAAAAAAATAGACAAATTATACTTCCTGAAAATTTAAGGATTTTGTGCATCAAATGACAATCATCAACAGAATAAAAAGGCAATCTACAGAATAAATCTATAGAATACAAGAAAATATTTACAAATCATACATTTGATTAGGAATTAATATCCCAAATACATAAAGCACTAAAAAAACTGAACATCAACAACCCAATTCAAAATGGACAAAAGATTTGGGTAGATAATTCTCCAAAGAAGATAATTGAATATCCAAATACATATGAAAAATTATTCAATATATAATCAAGTATTAAGAAATTATGAATCAAAACTATAATAAAATGCCAGTTCACACCCATTTTGATGCCTACCATTAATAAAAAGAAAACCTTTAGTGAGAATGCAGAGGAACTACAACATTTGTGCACTGTTGGTAGAAATATAAAATAGAACAGCCAGTATGTAAAACAGTAAGGTGGTTCCTTTGGGTATATACTCAAAATAATCTAAAACAAGGTCTTAGAAAGATATTTGTACAATGATTGTTACAGCAGCACTATTGATAATATTGATAAAATGTGAAAGCAACCCAAGTGTCCATAGATAAATGACGGATAAGCAAAATGGGATAAATACATACAATTTCCTTCTTTTTTAAGATTATTCAAAAGAAGGAAATTCTGATATATAAATGAACCTTGACAACATTTTGATAAGTAAAATAAGCCACTCACAAAAAGATAAATACTGTATGATTCCATTTATATGAGGTAATTAGCATAGTCAAATTTATGTTGAATGGTAGTTTTCAGGGCCTGTGGAAAGGAAGATTAAAGAGTTGTTTAATGGGTTACACAGTCTGTTTTATAAGATTAAAACAATTCTGAAGAGGAATGGTGAATATGTGGCTGCAGAATAATATAAAAGTAATTAATACCGCTGAGTTGTATACTGAAAATAGTTAAGTTAGTAAATTTAATGTTATATATATTTAATCACAATAGAAATAAAAAAGTGATATATAAATCAAAGAAGAAGTTATAAAAGAAATTAGAGGTTGTTTTATTTAAATATATAGACTATCAGAACTTTTTTTTTTTTTTTTTTTTTTTTTTTTGCGGTACTGGGGATTGAACTCAGGGGCATTCTACCTCTGAGCTACACCCCCAGCCCTATTTTTTATTCTTTATTTTGAAACCGGGTCTCACTAAGTTGTGGAGTGCCTCACTAGGTAGCTGAGGCTGGCCACGAACCCGGATCCTCTGGTCTCAGCCTCCCGAATGCTGGGATTACAAGCGTGCGCCACCATGCCCGGCTATCAGAACTTTTTTATATACATAAAAAGGAAGAGCAGAGCTGGGGTTTTAGCTCAGAGGTAGAGTTTGCTTAGCATGCATAAAGTTCTGGGTTCGAACTCCAGTACCATATAAACCAACAATAAAAAAGATCACACCAAACTGAGAGTTACCATATATCCCCACAGAAATTTCCCTTACCATTAATATTTAACATTAAGGTGGTATATTTTTTATAATTACTGAACCAATACCAACACATTATGGTTTTATTCAGCAGCACTGAGGATTAAACCCAGTTCCTCTTGCAAACTAGCCATGCACTCTACTGTTCAGCTGCACCTCCAACCCTGACACATTATTGCTGATTAAAGTCCATACTATTCTTTTTTTCTTAGTTTGTCATTATTATATTTTTACTGTTAGATAATTTTATTAACGTATTAGATTTGGTTGTTGTGTCTTGGACTTCTTGCTACAATGGCTTCTCAGACTTTCCTTGTGTCTGATGAGCTTGACAATTCTGAAGAGAAGGAGGGCCAGATATATTCTTGGATGCCCCTCTACTGAATTTTTCTGATTATTTTCTCATAAATCATGAAACTATGGGTTTGGGGAAGATCAATGAGAAAATAAGTGACACTAAAGGCTAATTCTTCAAAAAGAGCAATAATATTAGTAAGTCTCTAACCAAACTAATCAAAAATAAGAGAAGGCATATTTTACCAAATCAGAAAACAACACAGGTAATCAATTAAGATATTATGAATACTAAAAACTAGTAAGGGAAAATTACTATAATTTAGGCAACTCACGTGGATGGAATAAATTCACTGAAAGACACAAACAGCCAAGGAAGATTCATTAAAAAAAGAAAGATAACCTAAAGCTCTATAGAACTGTACCAATTAAGGAAATTGAATATTGTTATGGGATAAATTATGGTTCCCCCAAAACTTATATATTGAACTCCTAACCCCCAGCAACTCGGAATGTTACTATATTTAAAGACAGGTACTTAAGTTAAAATAAGGTCATTAGGATGGTCCCTAATCCAGTATGACTGGTGTCCTTATAAGGAGAGATTAGGACACAAACACACATAAAAGAAAGACAATGTGAAGACACAGAGGGAAGACGACCACCTACAAGCCACAGAAGGGTCTTCAGCCCAGCTGACTCCTAGATTTTGGACTTGAAGCCCCGTGAACAGTAAGAAAAGAGATTCCTCTTGTTCAAGCCAACAAGTAGGGGATACTTTGTTATATAAACCTTAGAAAACTAATACAGATATACATTTTAAAACATCAGGAACAAACAAATTCCAAGCCCAGGTGGTTGTCGTTGACCAATTCTACCAAACACATGAGGAAGCAATACCAACTTTATATAAAGTCTTACAGAGCACAGAAAAGGAGGGAACACTTTCCGCCTAATTTGGTAAGGGCAGCATTACCTAAAACTAAAACCAGAAAGTGATATAAAAAAAGAAGTGATATAAAAAAAAAGACAGATAAATAACATGAACACAAATGGAAACATCCCCAGGAAAATACTAGCAAATCAAGCAAAATAACAGAATAATAATAAGCCATGAACAAGGAGAAGCCATGGGCTTATCCTAGGAATTCAAAATAGGTTCAACATTTTGAAAATCAACTAAGTAACTCACCCTGCCAACAGACATACAAAAAAAAAAAATCATCTCAATAAATGCCAAAATGCATTTAACAAAATTCAAAAACCAGTCATGGTAACTCTTCAGCAAACTAGAATGAAGGCACTTCTTTCTCAACTTGATATATGGCATTAAAAAAATACTACAGCTAACATAAACCTTATGATAAAAATAGAATGCTTTTACCCTAAAAAGGAAACTCCAGCCAGAATAGCCATTCTCTTCCCTCTTATTCAACATCATACTGAAGGTCCTAGCTACTGTAAGTCATGAAAAATACATGAAAGGCAAACACATGGGGAAAGGTAGAAAAATAAAAACATGTCTGACAACATGAGTATCTATACTGGAAACTTTTTTTAACCAAAGAAACAAACAAACAAAAAGGTCCTGAATTAGTGAATTCAAGAAGATTGGAAAGATTGTTGAAAGATACAAGGACAATATATAAAATTCAATCATATCTCTATACACCAGCAACAAATAGAAGTTAAAATACTTTTACAAGTCCCAGTTACATACAATAGCACCAACACATATGCTCAAAATATGTATACATGGTCTGTGTTAAGACTACAAAACAATCAAACAGTGATGAAAGAAATCAAAGCAGACCTAAGCAGAGTAAAAAATGCTTTTACCAGAGTGCACAATGATGCCACTGAACTGGAAGTTGAGAATGCCATGAGGACATTTTAGGCTCCTCATATGCTATAGACAGACAAAGGAAAATTACTATACTCTCTGGTGTGCTGAATTTTAATTATTAAGGGAGAATTGGGCTGCTGTTATACCATGCAGTAAGGAGGATGTCGCCAATGCACATGTTTCTCTAGCATGTTCTGAGATGAATAAAGGCAACAGAAAACCCTAACCATCCAATTTGGGCAGAAACATTAATGGTTCACCTCTTAAGGAATGAATGTTGGGATCATCCTGCCAGACAAGGAACCATAATCAAATGAGAGGCTGGCTGAGGTGAAAGAGACTATGGAATGGGCACAAGAAGGTAGTTACAGAGAGCAGACACAACCACATGACCAACTGTTGTAAGTTTTTTTTTTCTTTTTTTACATGAACATTGTTTTTCCATTTTTATTGGTACAGTATGGTTATACATCATAGTGAGGCTTAATGTGATACATTCATAGATGCATACAGTATCTCTTGGCACATCTCCCTTCGCACCCCAATTCCCTTGCCTCCTTATCCCTCCCTTTACATGCTAGTTAGATTGATAATGATATGTTTATATGCAAACATAATATTATTTAGTCTTTTCCCTTCTTCAAGCTTCCTTTTCCCTCAGACTCCCTCCTCTAATTCCTTTCCACTATTCTACTGGTCTCTCTTCTCATTTGCACAAATTCCTTTTCTTTCTTATTTTCTCTGTAGTTTCCACATCTGAGAGAAAACATACAGCCTTTGATTTTCTGAGTCTTGCTCTCACTTAGCATGCTGTTCTCTGGTTCCAAAAATTTTCGTATGAATAACATAATTTTGTTCTTTATGGTTGAGTAAAACTCCATTGTGTATATATACCACATCTTCCTTAACCATCCATATGTTAATGGACCCATTAGGTTGGTTCCATAACTTGGCTATTGTGACTTGTGCTGGATATGAACATTTGATATAAATTAACTAAATTTTTGTTTTCTTTTATAAGATATTAAAGGGAGTATGAGTTAAGTTGCAGGAGATAATAAAGAAATTTCATATTTTCTTTTGGGGAAGAAACAGAACTATCCTGTGTACACTTGAAAATGACCTCCATCATGCCACATACTCACCAATACTAACATCAAATTTTTAAATTTTAAACAATCTAGCCAGTATAAATTGTTATTTCACTGTGACTTAATTTTTACTTCCCCAATGAAAATTGGGTTAAAACACTTCTTTTTATATTTCTGTGAAGTACTTATATTATAATGTCCTTTACCTATTTTTCTACTTGGTTGTCTTTTGCCTCTGAAAATGCAGTTCTTTATATTTCTTGGCATTAATACTTTGTCACTGTAGATTTCAATAACAAACCCCTTGAGGAGACTAACTTTAGTCCTAAAACTGAAACTGAAAAGGAAGGAACTGAAATAGAAAAAAACAGTGTCTATTGTCTTTCCCTGGGAACCAGCCTTACTCTAACAGCTAGGTCATGGTACTCCCTGTTGAAAATCAACACATTTCATACAATACCAACATTAATTGTCACTCAGAAATCATAATAAAGCCAAACCATCTAGTCATCATATCTGAACACTGGCAGAACTAAAAAGAACAGCCCCAGATATACTCTGAGTTTCTGATTCTTCTGTGACTCAGAATAATATCCTTTTTCCTTTAAAACCCCTGAACACAATGTGCTTGGCTAGGCACTAATCTGAGATATTGGGGCTTTCTGTTGTTGTAGCAGTTGTAATTTGAATAAAGTTTCCTTCTTTTTTTTTCAATTCAAGCTAAGAGTACTCCCAAAGATTCAACTCCATGGATGTTTATAGTAGCACCTATATGTCCAACAAATGATTAAATATATATATTATGGTATAGTCATATAAAGAGTATCATATTTGGCTTTAAAAATTATAGTGTAAGCCAGGCGTGGTGGTGTACACTTGTAATCCCAGTACTTAGGAGGCTAAGACAGAAGGATCACAGGTTTGTGGCCAGACTCAGCTACTTAGTGAGGCCCTCCACAACTGTTTCAAAATAAAGAATAAAAATTAGGGTTGGAGGTATAGCTCGGAGGTAGAATGCTCCTGAGTTCCATCCCCAATAGCGTGCCTGTGGGCGCGCGCGCGCACACACACACACACACACACACACACACACAAATTATAAAATTTATATTTTATTTTTATGTGTGCATATGTGCAATAAAGAAGATTAAACACATAGGTGCTCTATCACTGAGCTACACTCCACTCTTTTTATTTTTTTTATTTTGAGACAGGGTCTCTCTAAATTGCCCAAGTTGGCCTCAAAATTGCAATCCTCCTGTCTCTGCCTCCCAAATACTAGGATTACAGACATGCACCACCATGCCCAGCTTAAATTGATACGTTTATTAAAATGCATGAAGAAAGAGCAAAAATTGGTCTTTATGAATGTGGGGTATGAATACTTTTTCTTTGTATTTAAAATAAAATCCCAGAAAAAAAATATTTTTTCATTTTTAAAAGTTTTTCCTTACTTTTTCCTTCATTTGTATTAGATATATCTTTGTGTGTTATCTGAAATAGAACCCCTTCTAGAACTTACTACTACAAATAGTATGATGTCATACCAGAGAGCCCAGGGGAGACAGTAGTTGATGTTCCTGGAGACTCGTCCTCATCACTGCTCCACCTCTCTCTGTCAAAGAAGCTGGCAGCATTCCATGTGGTGTGATCACTGTCACTACAAAAGAAATATATGTATATGTGTATGTATATGTATATGTGTATATATATATATATATATATATATATATATATATATATACTTTCGAAGAATATAAACATTGAAGAATCCCTAATAATCTCTATTAATTATTCAATAGATGATCACCTCCATATCATCAGCTGGAACTGACCCACTTCTGAGATAATTCCAAAATCCCAACATCTGATCACAAACTCCATCTTCTCTCACTTTTACCTGGCTGGAACACTAGTCATCTTGGATCGATCTACTTATATACCTCTCCTCCCACATCTAGGCAGTCAGAGAGAAGTATTGAAGTCACTGGGGCTTATAATAATACCAGCAGAGAGCCATTTAGAAAACCCTGGTATGTTCCTGTTAAATTTCCCCTATTATTCATTCACTGTAGTTAACTCCAAGCCACTACCCTCATGAAATCCTTATTTTAATCCTCTGCATTACTAAAAGGTAGTCCCTTCTAGAATATGCAAGCCAAAATTTACTCTTTAAAACATATACTTAGATGAATCAACATTCTTAACTATCCTTTATCCCCATTCAAAATTAATCCTTTCACATTCTCAACCCAAATCCTTGTGGCTCCTCTAAGATTTTTCTGCAACTCATCTTTTCTTAATATCTACAGATGATTTCATATACTAAAATATTCAATTCTCTTTAATCTTAAAAATAGAAAACCTTTCAAATGCTTTACTTCAGTCTTGGTAAGAATGGCTAACAGATTTTACAAGTACTAGCCCATACTCATTTTCAATTTCAACTTCTCACTACTCAATTTACTCCCTGTTCTATTTGGCTCTTGTACGTTCATTTGAAACCCTACCTAACAAAAGCCTCCTAATTATACTTCTAGATTTAATTTTCATTGTCCAGAGAAAATTACAAATTTAATTATATACAGAAGTCAACCTCAGGATAAATCAAAGCGATGTGTTGGATACATAACTTTAGGATACTAGCAATCTGCTCTCTGCCCACTTTTTCATCACCATCTCCACTAATTTCCTATATGCACTTTATGCTTGAATGTTGGCAAAATAAATGTCTTTCTCTTTTGCTTTTGTGGATGATGTTAGGTTTCTTCCTCTTTTCTCTTCACTTTTTCTTGCACTACTGTAAATGCTTAACTGATGTTCACTTCCTGCCACTCCTAGCTATTCTCACTTTGCTACCAGAAATCCACCTTCTAGAAATATAGATAGGTAGAAAGACAGCTGTATGAATAAAACAAAAGGACCCTACCTGTGATTCACTGCACTTCAACAAAATGAATAAAATGTATACTTCACCTCACATATATTGAGGTCGTTCACAGTCCAGCCCCCACTAGGTATAGCCACGCTGTACTTCATCTTCTCCACCTTCCTGGCAAACCAACACATATATAGCCTACAACCCTTGACACATATTTTTCACCATTAATAAGACCCTTCTACAAATCCTAAGCTCAAACATCTTCCTTCAGCCTGAAATATCCTTCCTTCTCTTTTTTTTTTTTTTTTTTTTTTTTTTTTTTGAGGCATTCTACCTCCGAGCTATACCCCCAGCCCTATTTTTTTATTCTTTATTTTGAAACCGAGTCTCACTAAGTTGCAGAGTGCCTCACTAGGTAGCTGAGGCTGGCCTCAAACCCGGATCCTCCGGTCTCAGCCTCCCAAATGCTGGGATTACAAGCGTGCGCCACCACGCCCAGCTCCTTCCTTCTCTTTTTATCTGCTAGTTTCTATTTATTTAAATTCTAAAAACCCAACCAAATATTTCTTCTTCAAAGAAACTTGTGAGAAACTCTCCTGGTATAGAGTTCTCTGTCTTCTATTCCCCCTATCTTTGGATTTCACCTCTCTAACAATATTTATTATCACTGTACTTAAGTTTGTCTTTTACATATCTGTTTCCCTAATTTAAACTGTGATCCAAAGAGCAATAACTATGTAATATTTTGTATCTGCATACAGTTCTTAGTATATGATAGAACCTCAAAATGCCTTGGAATTACTCTTATTTGTTCATTTAATGTACTTCTGAAAGTAGTATGCATTATATGTACATATACATATATATATACAAAAACATACATATAATATAAAGAATATGACATTATTATACAGTGCTATTCCAGTCACTGTAGCTATTATTACTGGTAAATCTTTAAGAAAACATGGATTAACAAAATGTTTGCTTATATATTTTTGTATATCATACCTAAATCTGAACATTTTATAAACATGATGACTACTGCTGTTTCTTTTGTTTTCCTAATAGAAATTTACTTTCTTTTTGCTTCTTTACAATTTTTTCACATATAGAACAAGGAATTCACAATACTAAGAGTTCTATTGTTTCCAGTACATAATTTCCTCTCTGAAAAGACTGAATTTCTAATAAAATTTAAACTGTACTGAGCTTTATGCTATCTCAAGTACACTGCCTCTCCCAAAAGCTCCATGTACATTTATAAAGACTTTGAAGCTATGTAAATACTGAAATGATAGAAAAACTGAATCACTTGATAATGTCTTTTTCTTATGTCAATATCATATTTATGAAATCTTAAACACAACATATTTTTAAGAAAGCTAAATCAGATTTACAAATATCTCTATCTTGAAAAATTAATCAAACATCTGAGAGCTAGTATTCACTGTCTTCATTCAGAGGAAATGGATAAGCATAATATATGAATATGAATAGAATAGTCAATAAATAAGTATATTAGTTATACCTTTCTGAAGGATCTTGAAAAAGATATTCATATTTATTATGTGGAAATTTCTGAAGAGGGGGTTTTACCTTCTCTGTGTTAACTTTTTTTCCAAAAACCTATACGCATAAGAAAGGAAATAAATTTTAGCCATGACTTTAGGACAATATAGTTAAATAAAATATGATTTCTATAGCTTCTTAAGAAGAGCAATAAGGTCTTTAATAGAATTAAAGCCAAAATTAATGTGTTATTTATACTCCTAGAAAATCACTAGAAATATATATCTACCTAGTAAATATTTTCCAATTTGTCAGAGTGTAGAGTACTATGCAAATAAAAATGATTCATACTGAATCACTCAAGTTAATAAGTAGCTTCATTAGAAAAAAATTAATTATTAGTGTAACCCAGAATGCATTCTTATATGTGCTTGACATTCAGTTTACTGTGAATATAAAATTCTTAACACTATATTTATCTTTAGGACTTGTGCCATCTAACCCAGTAATTCTAAATATGTCCCCACCATAAGATTTTGCACTAAGCAATGGGAAGATTTTAGTCATCTTTGATTAAGCATCCTCTACTGTACCTGCATCATTGGTGGATAACATGAAATTTAATTAGAGAAGAAAAATCACCCTTCTGATCTGCCTGGAATGTAAACAATTCCTTGTCTGGTGTATCCACACTGTCCATTAGCTACTTAGTAGCCATCTGAATTACCAGGTCGACTGTCACAGGACTATAGTGCTCCTGTTCAAGTAACACTAATTTTACTTAATACTGTCCCCAAAGTACAAGAGTAATGATGCTAGCTAGCAATTTAGATATGACAAAGATAAGCCTCCTTTAAGTGAAAAGGTAAAAGTTTTTGGCTTTAAAAGGAAATAAAAAGCAACATAGCCAAGATGACTAGATAGAGGTGACTGGTGTGCTTCTCTCCACAACAAAAGGACACACACACACACACACACACACACACACACACACACACAAAGACAATGGTTATTTCACTGGAGTGCTGAAAGGAAATTAGATAGAGACATCAAAGTGCAGAGCTACATGATGAACTTATAAAGAAAATAACTAAGCACATAGTATATGCCTAACATTTTCTCTCCCGAGATGAGCCTTGAACCAAGAGGGACTTCACTCAGCAGACAAAGCATGAGAGGCTCTGGTAGTCCCCATTACTCACACCAAACACACAACATTCTGCAGGAGAACCTGTGGCTTCTGCAGACCCTGATCCTAGTTTGGTGAGCTGCCAGATTATCATACTGCTACACTGCCCCAGAGAGAGTGCAGCCCCCACTGGGCCTTCCCTACCAAGAGAACTGCTGCACAGAAGGATCTGGAGACCTCACCCACCTAGCTCCTGTGAAGCAGCCAGGCAGCTGCCACCAGCACCTCTGCCTACTCAGTATTGAAAATTAACCCAAAGAGGCCCAACTTATCCTCCCACAGCCCAAATAAGTACCCAGGAAGCCCACTGTGAGTATCTATATCTGCAGAGACCCCAGAAAACAGTCAGGTGACACCCAACTATATACCTGCTGCCTCAGAGTGAGCTAAGTGGTCTTTCTAGGTGGTACCTTATACCCCAAGGAAGTAACAAGGAGGCCCTGCCCATGTACCTTGGGACCCAGGTAGCAGTCAAGCAACAAGTCCTAGGCAGCTTGGCCCTAAGAAGCAGCCATAAGGTTCTACTTACTCTCTCAGTACCCAAGAAGCAAATAGGTGGCTGCCCACCCACCCACCATGACTCCAGAAAGCAGTTAATCAAACTTTCCTGAACTGTTTGGCCTATTGAGGCCCCCAGGAAAAAATCAGAAAACCTCACTCATCCTCTCAAGGCCCCAGGAAATAGTTGATCATCCCAT
The DNA here is from genome assembly GCA_004027655.1 of Graphiurus murinus. Taxonomy (NCBI): domain Eukaryota; kingdom Metazoa; phylum Chordata; class Mammalia; order Rodentia; family Gliridae; genus Graphiurus; species Graphiurus murinus. The sequence goes on along the minus strand of PVLC010006202.1, from coordinate 57,191 downwards.
TCTCAGAAGCTCAGCCCACCGAAATCCTGAGAAGAGGCATCTGGCCTTAGGAAGCAGCCAGAAAGATCTTCCTAAACAGCCCTTAGACACCGACAGATGTCCTATCTGGGCCTACTGGAGCTGTCTGAAACTGAGTGTTCCTCAGATACTGAAAGGCACCCTACATCACTGCCAGGTACAATGCATCACACTTACCTGTGCCCAGTAGAGTGGCCCCATATGATCTGCACAGACTGGCAGGTCCCAACTCACAGTTGGGTGCATCACACCCAGAGCTGCCAGTAAACCCATCAACCTTGGGGAGCTAGTAGTGTAATCCCATAACGCCTGCAGCCTATGCACAGGAACATCCACAGACATCACCAATGTTGAATATAATTCAAGATGCTATGTGGACATTACACTAAAATTACCTACCTAGAACTAAAGACAATACAACATATTCAGCCAACAATCTGCCACAAGAAATTTTTTAACTACAAAAGACATCCTGTCTTTTGGTTGGCAACTGACCCACCAGATGCATAAATATCAATGGAAAGAAACAGGAAATATTTAAAAACAAGGTAACACAATACTTCAAAATGAAGACAATAACTCTCTAGCAACAACCCCTATGCAAAAAAAAAAAAAAAAAAAGAAAAAAGAAAGAAAGTTGATAAACTACCTGGAAAAGAATTCAAAGTTATGCTAAGGAAATTAAATGAGACATCAGAGAATATAGACAATAAATGAAACTATGAAGACAATGGTTGTTTTCTTCTCTCAAAGTGGTCCTAGTGGTTGAATTTTGCACCTTAATAATGCCAATTGGATGTATTGACACTAAGATATACCTCCCAGCCCAGGGCTTAAAGAGATAGCTGCTAACTAAAAGAGAGTAAAATAAAAGAGGAACCCATCACAACAGATGCACTAATATATCATCTCAGAAAATGAGTAAACAAGCAAACAAGACACCCCAACAAATGAATCCACAGACATTAAAGTGGATGAAATGCTGAACAAAGAATTATAAAAGTCGATTGCTAAAATGATGAAAGAATTAAAAGAAGATCTAAGGAATGAAATAAGAGAGAAAATCTTATTTCAGACTATGAAAGAACATTTCAATAAACATTTCACAACTACTAAGCAAGCATTGCAGAAGATACTTTTTTTAAAAAAATCCTAAACATAGAAGACAAAAACAACCAAGAGAACTCAGGAAAGAACAAATATCATTAGAAGAGTAGATACACAAATGAGAATTAGGATCAAAGCAAACATAAATAAATCAAAATGGCTGTAATAAATATCTCTCTATAATAATACTAAATGTAAATGGTTTCAATTCTCCAACTGAAAGAAATAGATTGGCAGATTAGATTAAAAAACAAGACCCAACTATATGTTCCCTACAAGAAACACATCTCACAGGATAAAGATATCCAGGGGCTGAATATGAAAGAATGGAAAATTAAATTCCATGCCATGGGACTCCAAAAACAAGCAGAAGTAACTACTTTCCTATTCGACAAAGCATAGTCAAAGTTACAATTAGAAGAGACAAAAAAAAAAAAGTCACTACATACTGGTAAGAGAAACAATACAACAAAGAAGATATAACTATAGTAAATATGTATGCTCCAAATTTTAGTGCCCTTATTACATGAAACAAGAACTATTGGACATAAAGGCTCAGATAGATCCATACACAATAATATAGGGTAATTTCAATATGTCAACCAGACATACAAACTTTAAACATACTTTAGATAAAATGGACTTAACAGATATCTATAGAATATTTTATCAAACAACTAAATATATTTTCTTTTCAGGTGCTCCTGGCACTTTTTCTAACTAGATACTATTTAGGCCACAAAGCAAGTGTTAGGGAATATAAATGAAGTTTTTAGAATTCTTTGCATTTTATCATATCATAATGGAATGAAATTGGAAATAAATAGTAATAAAGACTACAGAAACTGCATAAACACATGGAGATTGAATTTTTAAATGAGTGAATCGCTGAAGAAATCAGGGAAAATTAAAAATTCTTAGAATTAAATGAGAATAAAAGTAGAATATGTCAAAATCTCTGGGACACAGTGAAGGTGGTTCTAAGTGAAAAGTATAGAGCTACAACTGACTATATTTTTTAAAAATCAGAAAGATCCCCAATAAATAACCTAACAGTGGATCTCAAGGGATTATAAAATCAAGGAAGAAATTATAAAACCAGTAGAAGGAAAGAAATAATAAGGATTGGAGCCAAAAGTAGTAAAATAGAGAATAATAAAATCAATGATAAAAAGTTAGTTCTTTGAAATGATAGAGTGATAAACCTTTAGCAAATCAAACTAAAAGGGAGAGAATACAAAAATTAATAATAGAGACAAAAAAGGAGATATCACAATAGACATCACTAAAATTCAGAGGATCATTAGGGACTATTTTTTTTTCATATGAAATATTTTTTTTTTTTTAGCATGGAATTTTATACATTTCTTGGGTACAACAGGGTTAATCACACATTTTTGTTGGGTACAAGCTAGTACAGGTAAAGACATCCATGCACATATTTCTCATTAACCCTTCCCCAATTCCCACCCACCCTCCCCCTATCTCCTGGTCAGTTTAGTGATTGATTTAGATGTGATCTTGTAAGTACATCATGCTCATTAGGGTGTCCCCCCTCCTCCCATTACCTTCCATTAAGTCAAAACCTATATTTCAATAAGTTAGAAAAGCCTAGAAAAAATGAATAAATTTCTAAACTCAAATGATCTACCAAAATTGAACTAAGAGGATAATAGAAAATCCAAACAGGCCAATAAAAACAGAAGTTGAAGCAATAATAAAATGCCTTCCAAAAAAGAAAATCCCAGGACCAGATAGATTCCCAACTGAATTCTAGTATACCTTTAAATAAAATCTAATGTCAATTCTCCTCAAAGTATTCCATGAAATAGAAAGGAAGGGAATGCTTCCAAACTAATTCTACAAAGTCAATTTTATCCTAATACCAAAACCAGATAAGGATATGTCAAGGAAAAAAAAACCAACAAACCAATATCCTTGAAGAACACAGATGCAAAACTCCTTAATAAAATATTATCAAATTAAATTCAATAACATATTACAAAGATTATATACCACACACACCATGATCAAGCTGGTTTCATTCCAGGGATGCAAGGATGGCTCAACATGCACAAATCAGTAACAATAATATATCACATACAGAGTACCAAAAGCAAAAATTGCCTAATAATTTCAACAGATGTAGAAAAAGCCCTTGAGAAAATTTAGTATCCATTCATAATAAAAAGCTCTGAAGAAACTAGGGATAGATAGGACTTACCTCAACACTATAGAGGCTATATAACAGCAACCCAAAGCCAACATAATACTGAATGGGGTAATACTAAAATTAGGGACAAGACAAGGAAGTCCATACTCACTACTCATATTCAATATAGTACTTGAAATTTTATCCAATTAAACAAGAGAAGAAAATAAAATGAATACAAGTAGGAAAGGAAGAAGTCAAGTTATCTCTATTTGCAAATGATACAGTCTTATACTTAGAAGATCCCAAAAGCCCCACCAGAAGAATTCTAGGAATGATAAACAAATTAGGCAAAGTAGCAGGATACAAAACCAATACACAAAGCTTTTTTAAACACCAATAATGAATTCACTGAGAAATCAGAATTCCAATTCCATTCATAATAGCCTGAAATATAAAAATCAGAAATATATCCAACCAAGGAGGTAAAAGACCCCTACAATGAAATTTACAGGGCAATGAGAAAAGAAATAGAAGGCACTAGAAGACGTAAAGATCTCCAATGTTTATGGATAGGAAGAATTAATAATGTTAAAATGGCCATTTTACCAAACACAATCTAGAGTTAATGAATCACCATCAAAATACCAATTACATTCTTCGCAGAACTAGGGGAGAGGGGGAGTCCTAAAATTCACATTGAAGAACAAAAGACCTAGAATAGAGCAAATCTGAACAAAAAGAGACATCACTATACCTGATTTCAAATTATACTACAGAGCTATTGTGACAAAAATAGCATGATACTGACATAAAATCAGACACATAGACCAAAAGGATAGAACAGACAACACAGAGATAAACCTCACAGATCATCTGATCTTTGACAAAGGTGCCAAAGACATATGCTGGAAAAAAGATAGCCTTTTTAACAAATGGTGCTTGGAACACTGGATAAATATTTCTTAGCAGTTTGCAACTACTAGAAGAAAACAGGAGAAATACTTCAATATATAGGTATAGGCATGAAGGGACAGTCTACAGAATGGGAGAAAATCTTTGTCAGCTATTTTTCCAACAAAGGATTAATATCTAGAATATATAAATACTCAACCACACACACACACACACACGCACACACACACACACACACACATACACACACACACACACACACACACACATACTCAATAAATGGGAAAATAAACTAAACAGACACTTCTCAAAAGAAAAAGTACAAATGGCCAAAAAATGTTTGAAAAATGTTCAATATCACTGTTGAGATGTAGAGACATACGGGTACTCATGTTTATAGCAGCACAATTCACAATAACCAAGTTATGGAACTAGTCTAGGTGTCATCAACAGATGAATGGATAAATACTAGGTATTTTTATAGCTAAATAAAACTCTACTGTATGTATATGTATGTTTAAAGAAAAAATCTCATTTGCAGAAAAATGGATGGAACTAGATAGCATCATGTTAAGAAAAATAAGCTAGATTCAGACTGTCAAGGGTCATATGTTTTCTGTCATATGAGGAAGGTAGAAAGAAAAAAAGGATCTCATGAAAATAGAAGGGAGACCAGTACAATAGAGGAAGAGGTGACGGTTGGGGAGAAGGGAGGTACTTGGAAATGAAACTGATCAAATTTTGTTAGGCACACGTAGGAATATATCACAATGAATCTCACTATTATGTATAACTCATATGTGCCAATATTTTTAAAAAGAATTTATGAATCCCTAGGAGAAATACAAAAACAAATTGAAGATGAGCTAACTTATAAATGCACTATTTATTTACAATACATATTTAGTTGCCTTTAAACTTTTTGTTAATGGAAGTTTCTACCCATTAATTTGTATCACAGAAAGTATATCTCTGGAGATGTCCGTGGCTGAAATGTTTCCACTTGGTTATATATGTATAGCTAGCAATAGGGATATCATTAATACATAATTTTAGAAAACTACAATGAGATGCCATCTTACTTCAGAATGCCTATTATCAGAAAAACAAAAAATAGCAAATGCTACCAAGAATGTGGTAGCATTCTTCTGCACTGTTTGTGAGTAAATTAGTACAGTCACTGTGGAGAACTGTATGGGAGGTTCCTCAAAGAAAGTAAAAGTAGAACTTCCTTATAATCCAGATATCCCACTCTCAATATATACCCAAAGGAAATGAAGTCAGCATACAAAAGAGATATCTGTGTGACCATGTTGATTGTGGCTAAGATATGGAATCTTAGCAACAGATTGATAAACTGTGGTATATATACATAATAGATTATTATTCAGTCATAAAAAAGAATGACTTCCAGTCATTTGCAGGAAAATGGATGGAACAGAAGGACATCATGTTAAGCTTCATTAGCCAGACACAGAAATATAAGTATCAAATGTCCTCTTTTATATGTGGAAACCTAAAAGAAATGAACCAAATTGACCTGAAAGTATAATAGTAATTACTAATGCTGGAGGGCTAAGTGAAAAGAATAATGGATGGACATGATCAATGCATGTTGTATGCATGTATGGAAATATCACAGTGAATCCCAGTAATATGTATAAATGATTTGTGTAAATTAAAAATATACTAAAAAGGCAATGTGCATATCTGATAAAGGATGTCTTTGAAATGTACAATAAAAGTTAGATTACTACATAAAAAATCAACACACAAAAAAGTAGCTTTTTTATACACTAATGGCAAAATTGCTGAGAAGAAAATCAAGATAGAAAATCCCAATCATAATGAGCTACAACAAAAGTAAAATATCTAGGAATAAATTTAACCATGGAAGGTAATGATCTCCACTACAGTGAAAATGACAAAGTAGTAATGAATTAAAGCAGACACACAAAAATAATGGAAAGACATTCCATTCTCATGAATTGAAATAATTAGTTTTGTTAAAATACCCATATTAACCAAAGTTATCTACAGATTCAATATAATTCTTGAATACTCAAAGTTCATATGAAAACACAAAGGAATCTGAAATCCTGAGAAAAAAGAACAAAGCTGAACATATTGCTCTATCTGCTTTCAGCGCATACTACAAAACAATAGTAATCAAAACAGCATGGTATTCACATAAAAACAGACATATAGACCAATGGAACAGAAGAGAGAAGAGAAATAAATCCATATATTTATGGTCAACTGATTTTTTTTACAAAGTCTATGAGAACAATGGAGAAAGGAAAGTCTCTTCAATAAATAATGTCAGGAAAACTGAATAGTCATATGAATGAGAAAAACTAGCTTATTTCATTACAATTATTCTCTTTTATTATTGGTTATTATTTTTCATCTCTTACTTTGCCTAATTTATAAATAAAACTTTTTCATAGGTCGTATAGCAAAAACAGTATATATAGATGTTCCTCTACTTATAATAAGGTTATGTCCCAGTAAAGCCACTGTGAGTTGAAAATATAAGTAAAATATTCATTTACACTGTAGAATATTGATTATTCCCCTTGTGATCATGTGGCTGACTAGAAGCTACAGCTCACTGATACTGCCCAGCATCACAAGAGAACAACTTGCTGAGTATGGCTATCTGAGGAAAAGATCAAAATTAAAAATCTACAATACTGTTTCTACTAAACACATATTGCTTCTGGATCATCTGAAAGTCAAAAATCTTAAGCGGAACCATTGCAAATTGAGGACCATCTATACAGGGTTTGGTACCAACCTTGTTTTCAGAGACCCACTGTGAGTCTTAGAATATATCCTTTGTGAATAAGAAGATATTACTGTACTAATTCATATGTTTTTAAGTTATTATTAGATTCTTATGAATGTAGAATTTTTATCTTCTTTATAAACTAAATCTTTTAGTATTATGTGAGGATCTCTTAATGCCTAATGCTTTTTACTTTCAAGTCTATTTTATCTGATATTACCATAGCTAAACTATCTCTCTTTTGTTAATGTTTGCTTGGTATGGTATTTAATTCTTTGATTAACATCACATGAAAATGTCCTTCTAGGATTCCTGTCTATTTGTCACATGGGTGACCAATAAATTCAAAGAAATTAGCTCTAGAGAAGTTGATTTAGTCCTGGAAAATAGTTTATCAGCATCAATTGATAAAAAGAATCCCTAAAAATTAACATCAGAATATTAAAATTGGAATGAGAAGATTGTGAATAAAATGGGAGGGTGAAAAGACACGAAGTAGTACTTATTACACCAACATGATCCTTCCCCTCTCTTATACATTTAAAACCCATATGAGTACAACTCATTTACTTAGAAAAAGTGACATCATCTACATGAAAAGTCCCAAGAAAATTTAAATTTGAGACATTTTTCAAGTCACACTTCAAAATCAACTTTCAAAAAAAAAAAAAAAAAAAAAAACTGGTATCTATGTTTATAGCTGCACAATTCACAATAGCCAAACTATGGAAGCAGCCAAGATGTCCATCAACAGATGAATGGATTACAAAACTATGGGATATGTACACAATGGAATTTTACTCAGCCATAAAGAAGAACAAAGTCATGTTATTTGCAGGGAAATGGGTGCAACTGGAAAACATTATGTTAAGTGAGATTAGCCAGTCACAAAGAGTAAAGAAGCATATGTTCTCCCTAATATGCAGATGCTAGGGAGAAGATGGGGCATAAGAGGGTCTCCAGATGGAAAAGGAGAGACCCTTGATAAATAAAGAAATTGATTTAACCGAAGGGGATGGACGGGGTAGGGGGAACACCCTAATGTACATCAAGGTTACTCACTAAACTGAACTTGAGAGGGAGAGAGGGCGAGGGAGTGGGGTGGGAATTTGGGGAAGGGGTCAAATGAGAAATGTGGGCACATATGTCATTATCAATTTGTACCTAATAAAGATGTATGCTTACAATGCACGAATAATTTTTAAAAAAAGAAAAAAACTGTTCTAGATGTCTTCAATTAAAATCAAAGGCTCACTTAGGACTTTTAATGTTTCTGATTTAATGAAATTTTATTTGGCAAAAAGTAACAAGGAAAAATATAATAAATTATCAAGATGGTGGGTCTTCTGGATATTGTTCACGGAATCAAATTAATGCCAAATTAAAGAAAAAAAGGCCTTTATAAATTTTTCTATAGAATCTAAGTTAGCCTTTCTTCACTGCATACACCAAATATTTAATGAGGGCAAAATTTCAACAGTAACACTAGGAGAGGAGCATGGTCATTTTGTTTTGTTTTGTTTTGCTGTGACTGAAGACCTATATGATCAGGAACAAATTACTTGAGCTTTTGAGCTTTATGGTCACAGATTATCTCTAAATGAGTGTTAAACAAATTTTTCTTTAAATATCTTCCTATTTAACTACTTATAAGTCTATGAGTCAAGACAATTCTTAGGAGACAACGTCACATCTGAAAGGACATCAAGTGGCTACAATATCATATTGCTTCATGAAATATAAGAAAAAAGCAAATTCTTATCAAATAGCTTATTTTCCCTATGCACTCCAGAAACCATCCAAGAATTCTCCAAGATTCTTGAGAAAAAGAAAACTTTAAAATATGTCCCAACTCATACTAAGCAGGCCAAGCCATAGAATTTAGCTAGAAAACTCAAACAAAAACTAAATCACAAAATGGATCTTCTTGGTTTATTCTGCGAAGCTACTTATTTTCAAACCATCTCTATACAAGAAAAAAATCATTCTGATCAGAGAAATGTATCAATAGTGGGCTAAGAGCCCAACAGCACATTAAGAACTAGAGATTCCAAGCCAGCGATGTGATGGTCACCTTGATGTGACCAACCTTCAACAGAGGAATGGGCAGAATCCTACAAAACAAAACAACCATGCTACAATGTCTTTTTTTTTTTTTCTTGATGGTGCAGGGGACTGAACCCAGAAATGATCTACCCTGAGCTATATCCCCCAACCCTATGTCTATTTTTGAAACAGGGTCTCACTAAGTTGTTAAGATACTCACTAATTTGTTCTGGTTAGCCTTGAACCTGTGATCCTCCCGTCTCAGCCTCTCAAGTACTGGGATTACAGGCATGTGCCAACATGCTGGGCTACAATTTCATTTTAAAAAGCAGCACTATTGCCAGTCTTGGGTGGAGATGGCTTTTGACTGGGGCAGTGGAAGTTGTAGTCTGTGCTCTTGGCACTGATTTTCATCTATATCACTACTGGAACTTACAGGAAGTGAGCGTGAGGGCAGTCGCATCATAGATGTCCCAGAGCTCCAGGTGACTGGATAGAGAAGAAAATGGAAGGCACCCAAAGCTGAAGGTGTGTTTCCCTTTCCTGTGCTCTCTCCATGGCAGCATCTCTACAGGGAGGGCAATATGCTCAAGGCAGAAATCTAGCCAGATTTTCTGCAGCCCTCTACTGTTCCGTAGTTTGGAGACCCTGCAACATGCTGTTTCAGTAAGAAAATCCTATCATCAGTATATCTAAGGGTGCTTCATATTTCATATGAAATTTATTCTGTATCTGTTAGTAGCAAAAAGCGAAATAAATGTCAAAATAAATAAAATTTCCAGAGTTGCAAAAAGTTCCACTCATTCAAATCCATATTTTGGTTGTCTTCAGCATGACTGACAAAGAATTAAAAAATCATGTAATGGACAACAAAATAGATACCTATTCTTAGGGGGCAAAGTCAATGATTTAGGTAGTCTTCTCCTTTTTGTTTTACCTTTTTTCTAGTTGTCTTTTTATTACTTGAGGAAGGTGTAGTCCTATAGGAATTCTGTTTTTCTGAATCAGACTCATCTTTATCTTTTTCTGAAAAGAAGAAAAGAGTGATCAAATGGAAACCACTACACAGAAGATGAAGTCTTAATGAGAAAAGCCAAGCCATACATTTCCTGATTTGAAATCATTTTTATCTTCTATATTAATCTCTTTTCCCCCTGCTTTAAAAAAGCAGCAACAAAGAAGATCCTGCTTCTTAGGATTATCCTCAAAAAGTGGAGTTGATTTTTGAGTAGTACTTTGTTATTAATGAGCACATTATTCCAGAAAATAATCTGGTAAATTTTAAATACATACAACCTGCAGAACCTATGCACTAAAACACAATTCTGTATTTCAGAGTTTATTTCTTGAATAAACAGTAGTGTGTTGTAAACATCTCACTAATTCTTACATCATTTATAATTCAAAATTAGTTGTATGTTCATCTATTTTGAAGTTGTTTTAGGTTTTATTGAACAATATGAATCATCCCAAGTAAAGTTACTGATGTCATATATTTTATTATATGATTTATGGTAATTACTTTAATTTCCTTTTGTGTATGGTACTCACTGCATACAATCTTTCACATAAAAAGCCAAAGAAGGATTTTTTTTTCCTCTGATCTCAAAATTAAGCTCTCAGAATTGGCACTGTTTCCCATATCACAGCAGCCTTAAATATGATTTAGAAATTTGGGGACATGGCATATTAAAAACTCAGTGGAAACTAAAAAGTATATTCCTTAATGCATTAAAAATAAAATCAAATAGTAATTAACAACTATTATACAAATTCGTTTGACAAAAATATTAAGAAGTATTGATGAAAAGACAACAGAATAAAACTAATACTAAATAGCTACATCAGTATTTAGAGAGGAGATGTATAGTTTTAAGTGCATTTGTAAAGGAAACTAGAGAGAATAGAGGAAGGAAAAGGAACTTCATGAAATTAGGAGAGAAAGTAATAGCATAGTGGAAGGGGGTCAAGAGAGAGGAAAGGAAGATAGGCGGAAGGAAACAGACCAAAAGATGTGATATGCATATATGAACATGTCATTATGAATCCCACTATCATGTATAATTACAATGCGCCAATTAAAAAAGACATTAAAAACTGACATAAATTAGTTTTATTTTCAACCATAGAGTTCCAAATTATGTTATGCTTATATAAATCCCATACATAATATGAATCCCATTATCCTATACAATTACAACATACCTATTTTTTTAAAAAAAGAAAAAAAACGGACAAAAATAGTTTTATAGAGCCGGGCATGGTGGCGCACGCTTGTAATCCCAGCATTCGGGAGGCTGAGACCAGAGGATCCGGGTTCGCAGCCAGCCTCAGCTACCTAGTGAGGCACTCCGCAACTTAGTGAGACCCGGTTTCAAAATAAAGAATAAAAAATAGGGCTGGGGGTGTAGCTCGGAGGTAGAATGCCCCTCAGTTCAATCCCCAGTACCACACACACACAAAAAAAATAGTTTTATAAGCAGTAAGTTTCTCGAGTTCTCTGTATATTCTAGATATTAGTACTCTATCGGAGGAGTAGCTCCGATAGAGTACTAAATTTTCTCCCACTCTGTGGGTTCTCTGTTGAGGTTCTTGATAGTTTCCTTTGCTGCACAGAAGCTCTTAGGTTTAATGCAATCCCATGTATTGATCTTCCTTTGAGTTGCTTATGCCTTTGGGGTCTTTTTTTATGTATTCCAGGTGGCTTTTATTTTTATTATTTATTTATTTATTTATTTATTTATTTGCTTATTTTATTAATTGGTGCATTGTAATCATACACCTTTGTTAGGTACAAGCTGGTAAAGGCATACATGCACACATTTCTCATTTAACCCTTCCCCAATTCCCACCCCACTTCCTCGCCCTCCCTCCTTCTCAAGTTCAGATTGGTGATTGACTTTGATATGATTGTGAAAGCACATCATGTGCATTAGGGTGTCTCCCCCCACCATCCATCACCTTCAGTTAAGTCACCTTCTTTACCTGTGCTTATGTGTTGAAGTGTTAGATCTATGCCCTTTTCAAGTAGCTACAAGGTCTCTGGTCTGATTTCTAGGCCTTTAATCCATCTTGAATTGACTCTTGTGCAGGATGAGAAAGAGGGTTTATTTCCATTTTTCTGCATATGGCTAATCAGTTTTTCAATACCATTTCTTGGTGTTGAAGAGGCAATCTTTTTCCAGTGTATGTTTCTGACCCCTTTGTCAAAAATCAATTGGCTGTAAGTGTGCCAATTTGTTTCTGAGTATTCTATTCTGCTCCATTGGTCTGTGTGTCTGTTTTTGTGCCAATACTATGCTGTTTTTATTACTATGGCTTTGTAGTATAGGTATTGTGATGCCTCCTGCATAGTTCTTGTTGCTGAGAACTACCTTGGCTATTCTGGGGTTTTTGTCGTTCCAAATGAATTTAAGGACAATTATTCTATGTCTGGCAATTTAATGGATATCATATTGAATCTGCAGATCATTTTTGGAAGAATGGTCATTTTGATGATATTTACTCTGCCTATCCAAGAGCATGGAGTATCTTTCCAGATGAAGAAGGAGAACCCTTAGATGAGTGCAAAGAAGGCAACCTAACAGAAGTTGATGTAGGGAGAAGAAGGAAACACCCTAATGCACATGATATACATTCACAAACAAACCAAAGTCAATCACTAAGCCAAACATGAGAAGGAGGGAGAGGGAGGGAATGGAATGGGAATTGGGGAAGGATTAAATGAGTGCTGTGTGCCTGTATGCCTCTACCAGCTTGTACCTCAAGATGCATGGTTACAATGCACCAATTAAAAAAAATAAAATTTAATTTTAAAAAAGTAATAAAAAAGTTTTATATTAAAACATAGAGTCAAATGAAGAAAGTCTGAGGAAATTCAAAGAAAGTAGAAAAGAAAATAAATAGAAAAGAATAAAATAATCAACTAAATCAAAGACTATTGCTTTAAAAAGAACTTAAAAATACATTCGGGAGGCTGAGACCGGAGGATCCGGGTTCGCAGCCAGCCTCAGCTACCTAGTGAGGCACTCTGCAACTAAGTGAGACTCGGTTTCAAAATAAATAATAAAAAATAGGACTGGCGGTATAGCTCGGAGGTAGAATGCCCCTGAGTTCAATCCCTAGTACCGCAAAAAAAAAAAAAATAAATAAAAAAGAACTTAAAAATACACATAACCCTTTCACTACTAATAAATGAAGAGAAAATAGACAACACTAAAAATGAAAAGAACCTAGGGGTGATGGCACACACCTGTAAATCCTAGTACTTGGGAATCTGAGAGAGGAAGATCACAGGTTCGAGGACAGCCTCCGCAATTTAGCGACACTCTCAGCAACTTAGTGAGACCTTGTCTCAAAGTAAAAAATATAAAGGGCTGGGGTCATAGCTCAGAAGTACAATGCCCTTGGGTTCAATCCTCAGTACCACAATGAGAAAATGGGGGAAAAAAAGGAAAGGAAAGAAGCACACCTATAAATTTGATGAAATTAGGGCTTTTATAAAAGAATTATAAATTCTCAAAATTTTCTCAAGATGTATAAAGACTGAATAGTATAGTCACCATTTGAAAAATTAAACCAATAATTTAAAAAAATCTCACCACAGGGGGAAAAGGAATCTGGAGCTCTACCTAAAAGATTTCCAGATGAAATTTGACCAATTCTCAATTATCAAAAATCCCTTTCTTATGCTAACTGTTTTACAGAATTTTTCTTAAAAAGCTAATTAACTTATATCAAAAGGTTGATAAAATTTTGACATGCAAACAAAATGTGAAATTCATGTAAGAAAAATCATAAGCCAAATTAAATAATGAAGAGAGATGCAGTAAAATATTATTAAATGGTACAATGGGGAAAGCATTGACCCTGACTAAGTAGATTTATCCCAAGATATGTCCAGTGTCAGAAAAATCCATATCTATAAATTGGCATATTGTCAAATGTTATCAAAGTAAAGGATAGAGACCATACTATCATCTGAACATATAAAGAAGAATCTGTTGATTTTTTTATTGAAAAATGCAATAGTCATTCAGCTAGAAAGAAAAAGGAACTTCATTAACTTATAGCAACTTTCATCTACCCATAATATCAAGCTAGCATTTAAGTATAATGGTAAAATTTTAGACATTGTCTCATTATTTTAGGAAAATACAAGAATGCCTGCTTTACAGCTATTATCTAAATATAGCACACAATGTCCAGGCAATAAAACAGGAAAAAAAAAGAGAAAGTCAGTCCTAAGGATTGGTAACAAAGCAATTAAACTATTGCCTGCAAATATTGTAATTATCTACATAGAAAATTTAAAAGACTCTCTAGTCAAACTATTTAGAAATAAGAGCTTGACAGGATAGCTGGCACAAGAATCATTAGGGGCAGTTCATATATCAACAATAACTAGACATTTCAACAAAAGGAAAAATATCATTCACAATAGCAATAAAAAGTATAAGGAAACTAGAAATAAACTGAACCAGAAATATATTTTGATATATTTTACTACACAGTGAAACCTATACAATTTTATTGAAGAGTATAAAAATTTAACAAAGAACTCATATTCATAAAGGAGAAAGCTCAATATCATAATAATGACAACGACTCCCCAAATTAAGTCCACAGATTTAACATAAATCCAATCAAATTTGGAGCAGGATGTGTGTATGGTGTGTACACACATGTGTATATACATGTGTACATACAAGCTGCAGAATGCACTTCCAATGACAGCAAAGACAACCTGGAAAAGGAGAACAGCTTGGGGGCATTTCCCCTACCAAATATCAATATTTATTATAAGCTAAAGTAATCAAACTGTATGAATTTGTATAGGAATAGACAAATATATAACTAAAGAGAATAGGGATACAAAAACAGACTCAGTCACATAGGGCATTTGCCATAAGATAGTAGTGGCAATGTAAATCAGTAGGAAAAATATTGAAATAAATAGGGGGAAAACTGGCTTTCCTACTTGAAAAAAAATAAGTTTATCTCTACATCATAACATGACCAGATTAAGGGTCAAAATATTATAAATAAAACAGAAGGAAATATTATCTCATGGTAGGAATGAAGCTACCACTGAGTTACATACATCCTCAGCCCTTTTAATTTTGTTGTTGTTGTTGAGATAGGGTCTCATTAAGTTGCCCAGGCTGGCCTCAGACTTGCCTCAGCCTCCCATGTAGCTGGAATTACAGACATGAGTCACTACAACCAGCCCAATAACAATTTTTTTTAAATTATCACAGAGAAGTGATAGGACAGGCAATATAATATACCTAAAGAATTCTCAAAATTCAATAAGAAGACAAGCAAATAGAAAAAAATTATTAGAGTACAAAACACAAAACACTAGTTAATATTCTTAGTTGCAAGATAATGGCAACCAACTTACTGATTTGACAGCTCCCTTAATCACCAAAAGGGCTGAGAAATAAGTAAGATGTGAGTTTCCTGGATGCTGCACAGTGCACATCTAACTGATGCTGGACACTAAAACTGCACCTTACCCTCAACACTGAATGTCACTACATCTATTGCTTCATACCAAGAGTTAAAGGATGGGGGATTCTGCAAACCTAGAAAGGAGCTTCAAATGTTAGGAAGGCAAATTAAAAGGAAATCATCTGTAAGTATTATGAACAAGTGAATAAATAAACAAGTAACTGATATGCTAGAAGCAGTCTGGATCCCTAAAACTTCTTGGACCAGCAAAACCAACATTCTAGGCATGGTCTACTCACCTCAAATTTTTACATGGGGATAAATAAACTTACATCTTTTTAAAGTCAGTCCTATTTTAGTTCTGCTATTCACAACTGTACTTAGTCCCAAAAATCATATACAGCAATTTCTAATGGGTTTTCAAAATGGTCTAGTAGATTTCAGGGTTTAAGTTACTCTCCTAATTCTGAAAATTATTTCAACCCTTTCTTACTTACCTAAGCCTCTAACGCCTACAGATCTCCTCCTCACTCTTAGCAGATGACTGCCCTGCACTTCACAAATTAAATAAAGCAGTAAAGTGCAATCCCCTTGTTTCTTGCTACACAACAGACCAATCCACTCCTCTGCACACACCTAGTGTGGTAACACAAGAGCCATTCCTCCTATCTAGGCCTCCCAGCTCTTGCCCCATCCTGCCCTTTCGCTTTCTTCCTACTCAACTTCTCCCACCCACTCAAGTTACAGAAACTGTTCCTCCATCCCCATAACCTCCAATCTCCTCTAGATGTTAGTCCCTTCCTTTTCTCTCCTCCCTCTTTCCTCTCTCTTCTCCTCTTGCTCTCACTCTCCTATTTCTCGCTACATCTTCACAGAGTTGTCTCAATTATTTAACTGTCTTTATTTGATCACCTCTCACTTATTCCTCATCCCACTCCAATCTAGATTCTGGTCTCAACACAAAACTGAAATGGTTCTCTCTGGAGTTACCAATAACCTCAAATACTTGAGGTTACTGATTGACTTTAAAAGTTTTAAAAGATTGACTTTAAAGTTTTCTTATTTTGCTTTGTTCTTGGAAGCATATCATATTGTGGACCATTAATTCCCTGTTAAAAAACCTCTTACCTTGGCTTCTATGGGACACCACTCCTGGTTTTCCTCCTATTATCCCACATAGCTCATTCTCTATCACCTTTGCCATATCTTCTTCTTTACCTAGTTATTAAATGATGCAATTCAAAGAATTCTTTTCACCTTAAGATGTTCAATATCTCCCTTGGTGGTCCCATCCATACCTAAGCCTCCAATTATACTGACATATAAATAAATCATAAATTCTATCTCTGGCACAGACATATCAACTATCTCCTGAATAGAAAACTGCTTACTATATTGCTTCACTTGGATGCTCATAAACTCTGCTTTTTATATCCAAATTTGAACTCACGACTTTCCTCATGTCCCCCAACACAACAACCATCACCAAAAACTAACCTTTTCCAGTGTTATTTCCTCAGTGGAAGGTAAGGACACCAATATGCATCCAGTTATACAATTTGAAAATTCAGAAGACATCCTTTACATAGATCATTTATCTCTAACGTTCAGTTCATCACCAATCTTGTTTTGACCTTCTGAATATCACTTTCACTCTATAATACCTCTGATATTGCCCAACATTTGTCTTTTACTAATGCCACAACCCCTTAGCAAGCCTGCTTCTTTCTCTTCTTAGTACCCATTCAATATGTTCTCAACACTAAGGCCAGAGAAAGAAAAGACAGCGGAAACAGAAAAGAATTCTAGATATTAGTTTAACAAACAAAAATTTTTAAAGTTCTATGTTTAAGACATAAAAGACAAAATGAAAATTTTGTAAAGAACTGAATGAAGAGAATGAATGAATGAAAGTGGGAGATTTTGTAAAGGAACCTAATAGAAAGCTAATAATAAAAACATAACAACTGAAATAAAGATGTCAGTGGTGCGCTTTAGAGCAGAATAAATACAGCTAAAGAGAGAATTAATGAACTAAAAAAAAGTCAGAAGAAATATGGACTAATTTTAAAAATGGAAAATATAGAAGAAAGGGAAAAAAAGAATGCAGCAAGGTCTACTAGAGGTAAAACTGGAATCTCAGAATAATAATAATAATAACAACAACAACAGGATTTTACTACCCACAAAAGAAAAAAAAAGGCAAACTATTCTTAAATAAGTAAATTAGGCTGAAGATGACTTCTCAATAGCAAGAGTAAAACCCTGAAAACACTGTTGAAATAAGGCAAATGCTAAACTATAATTCTATGCCAGGAAAATATCCTGTAAGAACAAAGGTTAAAATATGTGTGTAAGCATGTGTATGTGTGTGTAGACTTATCAAAACTGAAGGTTTTCATAAGTAGCAGATGTGTACTAATATAAATACTAAGGAGTATTTTCTAACAGAAGGAAAAAATCTCAAATGAAAAGTTAAAGATATCAAAGGCATATAGAAAAATGGTAAATATGTACTTCAAACCAATTACTGACTATCTAAAGTAATTATAATAGTGATGCTAAGTGTATGGAATTAAAATAAGATACATACAAAATATATAAGTTCTATCAAATAAAATAGCATAAAGGTACTAAGGTCTAAATTGCCTGGCATGTGGGTAAAAAAAAAGAGTATATCACTACATATCCTAAAGTCATTAAATGAATAACAAGAAAATAAGACTTTGTGCTAATAAAATTAATTCAGAAAATTAATTAATTTTCAAAGATAAATTATAAACAGACATAATAAAATAAAAAATCTGAATAAAGGAACTAAATTTGCATTAAAAATCTTGTAGAAGACAACCAACCAACCTCAGGCCTACATGACTTCATATCTACCAAACATTACATACTATCAATTTTATATAAACTACTTTAGAAAATAAAGAAAGAGCTGGGTGTGATGGTGCATGCCTGTAATTCCAGTACTTGGGAGGGTAAGACAAGAGGATCATAGATTCAAGCCCAACCTCAGCAAATTAGCAAGACCCTCAGCAACTTTTATTTTTCAGAATAAAAAATCAAAAATGGTTGGGAGTGTAGCTTGGAAGTAGAATTCCCCTGGGCTTAATTCTCAATACCAAAAAATAAGAAAAGAAAGAGAATACTTCTCAAAACATTTTATGACATTAGAACTACCTTGCCATCAAAATCAGACAAAAATATCACAAGAAAAGTATATTAATTATACTTTCCACATTAAAATATTTTAATATTTCAATACCAAAAAATGTTCTTTCAATACTTGGTATTAATTTAATTGGATATCCACACTCAAACCCCAATTCTAGAAAGACCATAGATCTATATTTGAAAGCTTATACAATAAAGCCTTTAGAAGAAAATATAAGAGATTATCTTCATGAGCAGTGCTGTATCAGTTGAAGTCCAGTAGTTTCCCTTGGTATAGTATCCTACTTGTGGCCTGAGATGCCCTGACCATTGGCCAGAGTCAGATGGCTCTAGCTGAGTATATAGAATTGAGAAAGAGATATAATCACTGTGAAAGATGTATGCACTAATTTAACCACTTGATGTATATAGATACAGCACCTGGGAGCTATGTAGCCTATCATTTTATTCACACAAGGTATAGTACCAAAAGTGTTTCCCAATGACTCTATTAGGTTTTATTAATAGGTGGACATGAACTTGGAGGGCCTTAAAAAGTACAAAATACACATGTGGTGCTTTCTCAGACACACAGGTGGAAAAGCCCAAAACAAATACCTCTTAAGAAGTAAGGAGCTAAGGATAAACCAACACAAAGAAAAAAGTGGTCTATTTTGGCAGAGACATTTACTACAATAAGAATTATGTTCTGGTCCTAGGAAGGGTAAAACTCTTCCAGGATACTCAGGAGCAAATAATGAGCAGCACAAACACTGAGCTAACTGGCTCAGGCCCTATGTAGTTCCGTATAATTTAGAATATTGCACCTGATACAACAACATCACCAGAAATGTCAGGTCATCATAGTTAAGTGTTAAAGGAGTCTAAGCCATGGAAAAAGCTAAGGTTGTTTACATAAACTTGCCAATGGGGCATCAAAGTGACCTTCTTAAACTATTTACTATGTATTGTAGAGATGACATTTATGCCAGCAAGTATTGCTGGGCTTGAGGACCTAGTTACCTAATTTTACAATAGGGAAGGAGGCTTTAGGCCTACCAAGTGCTCCAAGCAAGGAATTCCTTGGGATTTGGTAGTTTGGGTCATCTAATCAGGGCTGTCAGGAAAGAGCCTTTACCTCCTCAGCACAAGGAGAGCTTCTCCTTGATCCACGGCTGCTCCAGACTACCCTAGTTAGAGGCTGATTTAACTTGCCTTGTTCTTAGTGAAACTTGGGCAGCTTCTAAAGTTGTGAGCCCTTTCTTAAGGGCTCACAAACCATCTTTTTAATAATAGAAACTTACCATAAATCAACAGGGTCAACATACTACAGAAATAACAAATTAGTAGCATCTCTTGTTCTCTGCTTTCTTCTACCTCTAACAGCAGCTCTGAGGCAATGTTCAGCTCAACAAACATTTATTAAACATCTACAACACATACAAAATGCTGGACCTGCTTAAAGGAGGAAAAAGATTCAACCTTTATACTCAAGAAACTTACACTTCAACAGGCAATAGGAAAATATAATATTTGACAACACATTATGTCCCTTAATGGAGTTATAAATAAAGCCTATGGAGCCACGGAAAGGGAATACAAATTCCATCTATACTATAAATGCTTTTTTTGTTTTTTATTTTTTGTGGTACTGGGGTGTCCTACCTCTGAACCACACCCTAGCCCTATCTTACTATTGGTTTTGAAACAGGTTCTCATTAAGTTGCTAAGGACCTAGCTAAGTTGCTGAGACTGGCTGTGAATCTGTGATCCTCCTGTCTCACCCTCACAAGTTATAAATGCTTTTAAAAAGTAATTTTGGGGCTGTGTCTGTGTCTAAAAATTATAATTTATTACAGGTAATTTGGGCTGGGGATACAGCTCAGTGGTAGAGCTTCTGCCTCACAAGCACAAGGCCCTGGGTTCAATCCCCAGCACTACAATATAAATATAAATATAAATATATATATATATATGCACATATATACAAGTATATTTACATGTATATGTATATACCCCAGGTACTCAGGAAGCTGGGGCAGGAGGATCATGAGTTCAAGGCCAGCCTGCCCAATTTAGCAAGACCGCATCTTAATAAAAAATTAACAATCATAGCAATAGGGTAACGTGGCATTCTCTCTTCTATCTTGGGACTTTAAATCTATATATATCTTTAACTTTTCAAATTTTCTAAATCATTCCTTTCCTTGAGAAAAAGAGACCATTCACTAGGTATAATAAAAAATAAGAACAGAAATTACATAATGCTTTTAATTCAGAAAATATATTTAGAATAAAAAGTTCTGCCACTGGAATGTCAGCAGAATTGCTACTTTCATTGTAATTTCTTTTAAGTAAATCCACCTGGTTTGGCCACTTGCATATTAATTTATCAAATATAAATGGGTGCCTCAACTATTTTTTGCATGTTTCTTTTGTTCCTTTTAAAGAAGTGAGAATAATTTATAGGAACGGATTGTTTAGCATGTAAAATAGGAAAAAATGGACCCAAAATTATATTCAGAAAAATTACAGTAAAATTGGTCATTTTATTGGAGTCTTGAGCAGATCAGAAGATGTCAACCATTAATTGATAGAACTGTTAGGGTATAAGTAGGAAAAAGGAAAAAACATCAAGTGGGTATAAAACAATAGAACTATAACAAAAGAATATAAGGAATCTTATACAATCATCTAGATATAAAAATCAAAGGAACATCATGGTATCATTTCACAGTAATTAAATTAGTAGCATTTCTTCTTGCTACAATAACTCAAATGCTGATAAGATTACAGTATAAATTGTATACATTGGCAAAGTGCTTAACCTCTTCCAGAATATGATATAGCAAGAGAAAGAAAAAGCAAAATGAAATTCAGATCCATTAGTTCAAGTATTTCGTTTCTAAGAATTTACCTTAAAGAAATAATTCACCAAATAATTAAAAGTTATGCTTATTAACATGCGGTCAATAATATCTCTATAGTAAAAGAAAAACAGAAAAACTGGGAACACTATATGTGCTATGGATAAGTAGTAACACAATGAAAAAGAAAGCTGCCTCTTGGTCTTTCAGAGTATAAAAAGGACCAGAAGGACTTCTGGAATCAGAGCTGCAAGGTTAGGAAATCCCTGCCCTATGCACAGCCTGGCTTATGACTCTAGGACAGGAACTACAAAAAACTGAAGAGCTAGAGCAATCTACAGCAAAAACAAAGCTGGAAGGCAATTATACTTCCTATTTTCAAACTATGTTACAAAGATACAATAATCAGAGCAGTATGGTAGTGGTATAAAAACACACACATAGACCAATGAAACAGAAGAGAGAGTCCAGAAATAAATTCACATATTTGCTGTCAACTGACCCTCAACAAGGGTACCAAGAATACACAGTGAAGGAATAGTCCCGTTAATAAATGGCATCAGAAAAACTGGATATCCACATAAAAAAGAACAAAACTGGGTCTTTTTCTCCCACCATAAGCAAAAATCAAGTCAAAATGGATTGAAGATTTAAATATAAGATCTGAAACTATAAAACTACTAGAAGAAAATGAGAAAAGTTTCTTGGAATTGACCTGGGTAGTGATTTTTTAAATATGACAGCAAAAACAAAGGAATAAAAGCAAAAATAAACAAGTGAGATTGCATCAAACTATAAAGCTTCTTCTGCATAGGAAAATAAACAACAGAATAAAAGGGAAACGATGGGATGAGAAGAAATGTGTGCACATATCTGCCTAGTAAGGGGCCAATATACAAAATATACAAGGAATTTATACAACTCAAAAGCAAAGAAAACAAATAACTGGAATAGACATTTCTCCAAAGACATAGAAACAGCCACCAGGTATATGAAAAGGTGCTCAACATCACTAATCATCAGAAATGCAAATCAAAAGCACAATGGGATATCACTTCAAAAAAGACAAAAGATAACATGTAAGCAAAGGAAAGCCCTGCAACCTATTGATAGGAATGTAAATTGGTACAGTCATTATGTAAATGGTAAGGAATTTCTAAAAAAAAAAAAAAAAAAAAAATTGAAACAGAATTACCATATCGTCCAGAAATCCCTACCTCTGGGTATAACTCCAAAGGAAATAGGTATCTCAAATAAATATCTACACCAATACAAAAAAAAAAAATCTACAATTCCATGTTCACTGCATTATTCATAGTAGCCAAGATATTAAAGATATTATAAGATATTAAACCAATCTAAGTGTCTCAATAAATGAAATGAATGGATAAAAAATATGGTGTGCATATACTTTTTTTTTTTTGGTGGTGGTACTGGGGATTGAACCCAGGAGCATTCTACCTCCGAGCTACACCTCTATTCATGTTTTATTTTTATTTGGAAATAGGGTCTCACTAGGTTGATGAGAGTCTCACTACTTGCTGAGACTGTCCTTGAACCTGAGATCCTCCTGTCTCAGCTTCCCAAGTACTGGAATTACAGGCATGCACCACCACTCCCAGCCAATCCTGACATTTATGACAACATAGATAAGCCTAAAGGACATTGCCTTAAATAAAATAATCCAGACACAGAAAGAAAAGTACTGCATTATCTCAATTATATGTGGAATCCAAAATAATCAAATTAATAGAAGTAGACAGAATAGTGGTTGCCAGGAAGTAGGGGAAGGGGGAAAAAGGATGCTGTTGGTCAAATGATACAAAGAATCAGTTATATAAAATGAGTATATTCTAAAGGTCTAGTGTACAGCATGAGGCCCACCATTAATGAAACAGTCACTGTGTGCTTGAAATCTGCTAAAAGGGTCAATCTTCAGTATTCTTATCACAAAAAAGGAAAATGCTAACTATGAGAGGTGCTGGATATGTTAATTAGCTTGGTTGTGGAGATCATTCACAATGTATGGATATATCAAAGCATCAAGTAAAGCCGGGCGTGGTGGCGCACGCTTGTAATCCCAGCATTCGGGAGGCTGAGACCAGAGGATCTGGGTTCGCAGCCAGCCTCAGCTACCTAGTGAGGCACTCCGCAACTTAGTGAGACTCGGTTTCAAAATAAAGAATAAAAAATGGGGCTGGGGGTGTAGCTCGGAGGTAGAATGCCCCTGAGTTCAATCCCCAGTACCGCACAAAAAAAAAAAAAAAAAGCATCAAGTTGCACACCTTAAACACGTAATCTGTATTTATCAATTATGTATCAAGTTGCACACCTTAAACATATAATCTGTATTTATCAATTATACTTCAGTAATTATCAACTATACAATAATGCTGGAAAAAAAATTAACCTCTAGGGGGAAGGAACAGCACTGATGACAAGAAGAAAGCAGAAGAGAAAACAGGAGCTAAGCTAGACATGTAAAGAACAATGAAAATGACAGCAAGTTACTAACTCTTGGGGCAAGAAAACAACACCGCATTTATATTATGAATCAAAGAACTTGGAAGTGTGTGCCTGTCTATTCATATCTAAGAAAATTAAAGCAATAAGCAGAGCTTTGTGGCAGACTACAGACTTTATTGTCTTCTTTGTGTTTTGTGTTTTTTTAAATATTTCCCAAATTCTTTGCAATGAACCTATTTATTATCACTGGGAAAAAGGTTATTTGAAAGGAGTCAAGTCAAAGACTAGAGGTCTAATCCTTGGTACTCTGCATGTGATGGCTTAGTAGAAATGTAACTCTTGGGCATCCTCAGACCCAGGTTAACAAAGCTTGATCCCTACACACAGCTACAGTCTGAGAGACAACGCTCGCCTTCTGTTCCCACATCCCCCAATATGGATGAAGCATGAGAACCTACCAGATGCTCTTCTAACTTCCCCGGGTGAAGACATGTTGTACCCACAGCCCAAATGAGATAGGGAAAAGGCTTCTGCAGATAGTGAGCTTTAAGTGGTCTGCGAGTCAGGATCTAATTAGTATCCAGGGACCAGCACACAATTGTTGTTCACCTGATCAAACACACAAAGCAAAGGATTTTCTATTAGACAACTGGAATTTTCATAGGCTTGACATATTATCCACTAATTCAGTCAGTATCATTCAATGGGAGCTCAATTCTTTAAATGTCACACCTATGCTGAATTAGGTGCTGAGAATCCAATGCTGAGTAGATAAAATTAACTGCAAGCCCAGAGTGGTGGTGCATGTTTGTAATCCTAGTACTTGGAAGGCTGAGATGGGAGGACCATAAGTTTGAGACCAGCCTCAGCAACCTAGCAAGACTCTCAGCAACCTAGCAAGACTCTGTTTCAAAAACAAAAAACAAAAAGGGGTAGGGGTGTAGCTCAGAGGGAGAATGTTCCCAGATTCAATCTCCATTACCACAAGAAAAAAAAAAAAAGAATTAACTTCGAAGTCTATCTTCAAGGAGTTTGCATTCATTCAATTTATATTAAAATATCCTCATATACAATAAACAGTTATTATTTTCTAATCTTTGTCATAATTTCTGACAAAAAAGAATATACCAAAGATTATAATTTATTACCCTGTCAGGTATTACCCAGGTTTTTAAATCTAATCTAGTAGTCTTACTCTAATATTGGCTCAAAATGCCAATAAAAAAATTTAATCTTCAAAATGTTCTCAGAATTACCTTTTGCCACCTTCCTGGTTCCTTCAGCA
This sequence comes from Graphiurus murinus, assembly GCA_004027655.1. NCBI lineage: Eukaryota > Metazoa > Chordata > Mammalia > Rodentia > Gliridae > Graphiurus > Graphiurus murinus. Next base: position 31,929 of record PVLC010006202.1, on the reverse strand, counting down.
ATTCACAAGCTGAATAAAACTTTTAACATGGTTTCAATTCAAATTTATATGACTACTAGTTTTAAATTCTTGAAAATTCTACTTTAACAAGGTAAGGGGAAGGCAAAGATCTTTTTTTTTTTTTTTTTTTTAAAGAGAGTGACAGGAGCCTTGTGACTTCTAGTAAAGCAAATGACTTAAATGAAGAGCCTTCCCTAGAGGCAGACCTGAGATGTGAAAGACCACATTGACTGAGAACATCAAGACTTACACCCTGCTTTAACTTCCCATGCATATGACTAAAAACATTTATAACAGTATAATTTAAGACAATTTAAATAGATTTCCTTTGAAATTTTGTCAATTTCAAGACACTCCTTGAAAAATGGAAATGCAGTTATTTATTTAAATACTAGTTTAAATATGCTAGACTCTGCATTCCACTAAATAAATGTGAATGACTACAGTGACTTATCTTCTTTATATAAACACACACACACACACACACACACACTAGCACACAGATGAAATCCTTATCAATCCATACCAAGAGTCACCAGTTTCGAATCTTCCATAAAGTCAGCAATGCTTCCTGAGCAAATAGCTTTGATGAGAAATGTATGCCCATTTCCAGCATTTCTACAAACACCAGTGCAGTGAGATAGGGAGTCAGAGATAACCCTTTAGAAACAGAAGAATCAGGCTGGATGAATTTCTCTTCTTTTACATGTTATTTAGTATATCTTAAAACATACCAAAAATTGACATGAGTGGTATTAAATATTTAATTCAATTACTGAGTTGAAGCTACTACAGTAAATAATAGCAGTGTAAGGTCATCCAATTCACCATCAACATATGTGTACTGAAAGTCTAGGAGGTCTATAAAGTTGACAAAAGTAAACTGTACAACAAAAATGAAATCTTCATTTATTATGAAGAAAAGAAAATTTTTCAGGAAATATAGTGAAAGCTTGTCCCCACTTCCCCCCCCCCCAGTTTGTCTAAGTAAGCACCCATAAGTGCTTCCCCTGTCATCTCTGTATTATATATGATTTCTGGACTCTAAGTGGGACCATAAGCATCTTGAATACGGGAATTATAACTCTCTCACTTTTGTACCTTCAGTGACTAGTTACATTGGAGACACTCAAAAAAGATTTGACTGATTAATTCATTAATTCCATGAAAAATATGTAGGCAGATCCACATCAAGAACTCTGGGAAGTCAGAGGGGTCTCAGTTACATGGTATGAACTTAGTCCCTGAGGAAAAGGCTAAGAAGGGTACTTGAGGTCCTATTGTCAGGTCTTTAAGACAAAGACTTCCCTCTAACTCCTAGGGAAGGTACTATGGTGTAGAAAAGTAAGAAATTAAGCCTGAGAAGGGGAAGAAACCTAAAAAAAAATGTGCTACTCATTTTGATATAGAGCATTGAGGATAGAGAAAAAGTTCCAACATGGCACAGTGATCCTATCTGATTAGAACAGAACAAAAACACAAGTGTTTGGCTTGCGCAGGCAACAAAAGCAAAAGGGTTTTCTCCCAAAGTTAGGATGACATAAAGAAAAGCCAGTGAATACTAGACATATTCACAGACTCACAGTTAGGATACTATTTTCAGCCTGTCTCCCTCTTTCAAAACTGAAGCACATGCTGACAAATCCAATCTTCACAGTGGACTTTAGTTGAGGTGCAAGATGCCAAAGCATAGAACTTAAAATGCCATACTCAGCACCTCACCCTGGTAATTCTTACCTCCAGGGCTGAGGTTCCTTGAAATACTTCTCAAAGTGTTATCATACCCCACTCTGAGACCTATAGAAGCCTGGAGAAAAAAGAATGAAAGAAGACCTAAATGCCCAGTACTAATAGATTTTTGCTGTCCTGCCTGCAATCGCCCCCAGGATAAGAGTTTCTTCTTATGAAATTTATACTTCTTATGGTCAAACATCCACTACAAGCTCCTCAAACTATGTTAATTACTTGGCATGTCTTATATTTAAAAAAAAGAAAAAAGAATGTATTGCTTTTTCTAATTATAAAGATAACCAATTCTCATGGTGAGAGTTACCATTAGTAAATTGCATTCAGTGGTTTATTAAGCATTCTCTGTAGTATGGGTGCATGAGGGTTACCAAGAAAGTAGGAAGGAGTAAAGGGCAGAAATGTCACCTCCAAAGCCACTAAGAGTTCTGTACAGTGCAATCAGGGGAAGGAAGGAAGGAAAGAAGAAAGGAAGAGAGGGAGAGAAGGGAAGGGAAGAATTTTTTTTTTTTTTTTTGGCAAGGTTAAGATTTTTCTACAAAATTCTATCTCAATAAAGTTTTTTAAAGCTATAAAGACAAATAATCTACTTCAATAATATTAAAGTAAAATACATAGAAATAATGGCATAAAACAATATCAAGCTATTAATGAAATTTTAAACATTAAAAATGAGTTGTCACCCACCAATCACAGATTTGAGAGCAACTGTCAACTCATGTGTAGCAGCAGGCTCATTAAGAATACTGTGACCATTCTTTTGAACAATAAGTTATTTTGTTAGAAAAGCATTAGAGCCCCCTGTCAACCATGCTTAGTCAACTCGGAATTGACAATGCAAGTCACATTATAAGTAAGTACTTTTTCAACAACTAGAATGGCATAAAATAAAAACAACTAATCACCTAACATCTTTTTAAAAAGTAACTCCACGATATGGATACTTTTGTTAAATTACTTAAGTGCTAAATTGCTTTGGCATGTTATTAAATGACATGTATTTATTAAACATAAATTGCTTTGGCATATTCCCTCCACCACCTGAAGCTCAGGTCCATCTGTTTTTCCATCTGTCCATCAGTCCTTCCTTTATTCCTTCCTACCTTCCTCTCTCTCTTTCAGAAGTTATACCAGTCATTACAAGAGTGCTTTATTTCCAAATACACAGTTTTTGTACCTACAATCAGTATACCTTGACTTGCATACCCCAAAGAACTACTGATTTATAGGGGACTGCCAAACCACTTCTGTAACTGAGATCATGTCAGTCAGGAACATATACACATTGCTTATGTGTACAAATAAGAGTTCACATGACAGACCCAAGGCTGTTCTCTTTAAAAATGCCTGCTTGCAATTTTGGCCCTTGACTGATATCCAGGAACCAGTTGCCTACCCTAGAATAAAACTTTCCCCCAAAGACAGCATAACTCACCATGCCTAGACTTTATAAACCATATGGCATGTGCTTTCCTTCTGGATGTCTGGAATCTCAGTGGCTGTCATCAGTCATACTGGCACTTTGTGCCTACATGACTGACCTCTGATAAAAACTCCAGTGATTTTCCTTGGAAGACAACACTTTATACAAGTTTCCACAGCTTGCTGCTGGGGGAACTGAATGAGTACTGTGGCTCCACTAAAAGAACACTCTGAGAAAAATATGTCAAGTTTCCTTTTGCTGATTTTGCTTCTTATCCTTTCACTGTAATAAATCCTAAGCCATGACTAGAACTACATGCTGAGTTCTGTAAGTCTTCTTAGCCAATCACAGAACTTGGAAGTAGTCTTGACAGAATATGTTTTTACCTGGCATGGGAAATACATTGCAACCCCCATGAACAGACCCTATTTAGTTATCTCGCCCTCTCAAGTTCCTGCTTTACACACCTCAGAGGAGAAAAGCCTACACAGCGTTACCTGCACATCATCCCTGGGCCATCACAGAACAGCCATCTCTGAAAAAGAAGGAAGAAGTAATTGTATAATGCTTCACTATTTCATTGCAAATAATTTTGCATACAAGGCCTTCCTGCACTTTACCATTTCTATAAAAAGTGTTTTAAGAGGTAAAAAGCTAATAATTCCTTAATATAAAGATATACCTTCCCAACAGAATTTAACTTACTCTGCTTTTATGAAGACAAGGACTCCAGATAAATGCCTCGTGATGTACAACCAATGGCATATGTAATTAAGGTATAAAATAACACTCAATAAAAGCATTAAAGCTTGACAGATCCAAGCCAAATTCTAAAACACCATTGTCTCTCCCACATGAGACTCAGACTCTATCAAGTCCATCCTGTTTATTTCCCCAAAGCTTTGACTTCAAACTAAATCTATTAAGATAGAACTTTCTCCTGGTATTTATGGTAGCCTAAAGGACAAGACAGCATCCGTATTAGGGAAATAAAGTGAAAGAGAAAACCTCATGACCTCACTCAAATTACATCCACATGGTACTAAAGGTAGGAAATTATTAGAATGGCATAAGTAAAAATAAAATAAGTAATCACCTAAATATCTTTTTTTTTTCTTTGTGGTACTTGGAATTGAACCCAGGGGCATTTTATCTGTAAGCTACAACCCCTGCCCTATTTTATTCTTTACTTTGAAACAAAGTCTAAGTGGCAGAGGTCTTCATTAAATTGCTGAGGCTGGCTCCACACCTGCGATCCTCCTGTCTCAGTCTCCCAAATACTGGAATTACAAGTGTATACCACCATGCCCAGTTTAAAACATCTTTTAAAAGTGACTCCATAACCTGGATGCTTCTGATCTTTAGGTGCCAAGGTAAATAATCTTCTACTGGTTGCTTAATTCATGACAACAATAAGTTGATTTGGCATATTCACTCCAACAGATTTAAAACCAATCTCACTCATAATCTTTAGTCATCTAATATGTAAAATAAAAGATTTAGAAGAGAGCTATCAACAATGTGAATCTTTTTCATATACATTTCTGAAGTCCATAAATGCTCTTCTTAAAATACTGGAAATCATTTGCTATAGTTATAATATTCTTCTCTGAACTGAGGCCTGTCAGCTCCTTTAAGAAGCTCTGATGCAAAAGAAGAAAAAACAGAAGTATGTTCCTATTTCCCTATTCTCATGCAACATCCTCCCTGTGAGAAGTTAATAGGGAGAAGAGAAAAGCAACCTCTGGCTTTCTAAACCACTTAATAGTTTGAATCCTGAGCTTTTGCAGATTAAAAAAAAAAAAGCAGCCAGGCATGGTGGCCCATGCCTGTAATCTCAGTACTTGGGAGGCTGAGACAGAAGGATCACAGATTTAAGGACAGCCTCCGTAAGGAGCAAGTAGTGAGACTCTCATCAACTAGTGCGACCCTGTTTCAAAATAAAAATAAGGCTGGGGGTGCAGCTTGGAGGTAAAATGCCCCTGGGTTCAATCCTTAGTACAAAGGAGGAGGAAGGGGGAAGGGAGGGGAGGGGAGAAGGGAGGGGAGGCAAAGGAGGAAGAGAAGGAGGAGGAGGAGGGAATTCTCAACATCTGAAATTGTTCCCCCTAGCTCATCTTCCCACCTTCTCCCTCCTCTGTAGTCCCCCACAGTCAGGAATGAGGTAAGAAGTAGACTACTATCCTATGAGGAGGTAGTGATACCTGAGCCTCCTACTTTTGAAAACATTTCCTAAAAAATGGCACTCAGCCAGGCGTGGTGGCGCACGCTTGTAATCCCAGCATTTGGGAGGCTGAGACCGGAGGATCAGCCTCAGCTACCTAGTGAGGCACTCCGCAACTTAGTGAGACCCTGTTTCAAAATAAAGAATAGAAAATAGGGCTGGGGGTATAGCTTGGAGATAGAATGCCCCTGAGTTCAACCCCCAGTACCAAAAATAAATAAATAAAAATAAAATAAAAAATGGCACTCAAGCTTTTTTTTTGGGGGGGGGGGGCTGTGCTATTAGGGAATTACTAAAGTTACCCAGTGACTAAATTAGAGACAAAGAGAAGGACATGAGAGAAATGAAGAGCGAGAAGTAACCCTTCAGTCTCTATCAAATTCTAAAAAAGTGATCAGGAATTCTCACAGACTGTCCTCTCCCAATCCTATCATTTTATCCAGTCACTAAGCAACCCAGGCTGGACATGGTTGCCTGGCAACTGTACCTTCCAGGAACTGCATCACAATATGTCTTTCAGAAGTGTGATCACAGCTCTTGACTGTGAAAAGTCAAATCCAGAGTCAATTCAGCAGGCTCTGGATACCTACAAGGTGCCAGTCATTGTGGGACAGATGAAGAGACAAAGATGAATGTAGCATCCTCCGAGAAGTTTGCTATTTCATGGACATCTGGCAAAGTACCTCACTGACTTTTGATGATTATACAATATCAAAAAAAAAAAAAAGCCAGCATATTCTTAATTAAAAACTCAGAAAATAGGACTACAGGGGAACTTCCTCAACATATTAAAGAACATCTACAAAAAAATCTGCAGATAACTGGTGAGAAGTTGGGTGCTTTACTCTAAGATGGGTAACAAGACAAGGTTTTCCTCTCATCACTCCAATTCAACATAGTATTAGAAATCCTAAATAATTCAATAAGATAAGAAAGAGAAAGGTATGCAGATTGGGAAGGAAGTAATAGAGCTATTTTATTTCTCAGGTGACATGATTATCTATGTAAAATATCCCAAAGAATAAACAAAAATAAGAACTCCTAGATAGGCACAGTGGCACAAGCCTGTAATTCTAGTACTTGGGAGGCTGACACAGGAGGATTGCAGTCTTGAGGACAGCCTCAGCAATAGAGCAAGACTCTTATAACCTAGTGACACCATTTCAAAACAACAACAAAAAAATTATAAAAAGGGCTAGGGATATAGCTTAGAGGTAGAATGCCCCTGGGTTAAATCTTTAGCAACACACACACACACACACACACACACACACCTCCTGAAACTACTAAACAATTGTAAAAAGACCATAGAATTCAAAGTTAATATGCAAAAATCAATTCTTTTCCTACATAACAGCAATTAACAATTAGAACTGGAAATTAAAATACCATCTACATTATAATTCCAAAAATAAAATGTATAGGTATAAGTTTAACAAAATATATATAGGATCTACATGAGGAACTCTATGAAACTTTGATGAAAGAAAGCAAAGATCTAAAGGAGAGACATTTCTGTTCATGGATAGAAAGATTCAGTATGGTTACAATCTCAACTCTTCTCAATGTGATTTATAGAGTCAATGCAATCCCAATAAAAATCCAAGCAAATTATTCAGCAAACTCATTATAAAGTTTATATAGAAAGGCAGAAGGACCAACAAAATACTGAAAAAGAGTGATACCACAGGATTTCAAGACTTACCATAAAGTTACAACAATCAATGCCATATGGTACTAGTGAAAGAAAAGACAAACAGATCAATGTAATAGAATAGAGAGCCTAAATAGAACCACACAAATGTAGTCAACAGATCTTCAATAAAAGAGCAAAGCAATTCAATGGAGAAAAGTATTCTTTTTCAACAAATGGTACTAGACCTATTGGACATCTACATACAAAAAAATTTTATATGTAAACATTATACTTCTTACAAAAATTAAATCAAAATGGATCACAGACCTAAATGCAAACGACAAAACTAAGACCTCTAGAAGATAATTGTATTGGCATCCAAGGGCTGCTACAGTACCACAAACTGGATAGTTTAAAAGAAATGTATTCTCTCAGAGTTCGAGAAGCTCGAAGTCTTAAATCAAGGCATCAGCACAGCCATGATTTCTCTGAAAGCCCTAGAAAATAATTTTTCCTTGTCTCTTTTATTTTATAGTAGTTTCCAGCAATCTTGGGCATGATTTAATTGGCTGACAATTCAAACCACAGCAGTTTTCTCTCCAATCTCTAAAAGGTAATGCCCGTACTATGTGAAAAATATATTCATCCCATCTGAACATCTCCAAGAATCTTGACCCATCCCAGTATCAACTGTAAGTCCAAAATCTCATCAAAATATCAACGGGGGTGGGGGGGGAGCACCAAGTGCTGTGTGCTTGTATGTCAATGTCAACATGATTTAATTATGATGTGAGATGATAATGTACCAATAAAAGCACAAAAAAGAACTCAAAATGTCCCAAATATCAACTCAAAATGTCCCAAATTTCATCTTCTAAATCAGTTACATGTGAGACCCTGGCAATGGTTCACCCTGGAGCAAATTTCCTCTCCATCTGTGGACCTTGAGACCTAGGCAACAGGTTATCTGGTTCCAAAATACAAAGGTGGCATAGGCAGAGGATAGACACTGCCATTCCAAAATAAAGAAATTGGAAGGAAATAGAGGTCCCAAGCAAGTTCAAAACATGCAGGGCAAATTGCATTAGATTTCAAGGCTGTCAAATAATTTTCTGTGGTTCAGTCTGCCCTTCTGGGCCTATGAAGGTCCTGAATCATTGACCTCTGGGCCCATGGAGGTTCTGGGGCCTCTAAGCTACCCTCAGTTAAGGTGATCTAACTGCCTACAGCAGCAAACTCGTCCTCTGGGCAGCCTCCTGCTTGCAGAATACCAAATTCTGACAACCTTCCTTCATTTCTTTCTGGCTCTGTCCTCTGTAGTCCAAGCTATCTGCTAATAGTGCTGACTGAACCCAAGAATCACACATGTAATCTCTTCTGTGAAGGTTTGTCCAGTCACACTCTTGATCCTACTTCCTGAGCATACTTCCTAGATCAGCTGAGAATTTTTTAAACCATCAAGTGCCATCTGAAATCCAACAGTCAAAACACCAGAACCAGTCCCTCAACTCTCACAAATGAAACCTACCCGCCCCTCAGGTTTGGGGGGTCAAGGTATGCGCTTTGACTGGCTCCCAGGGGCATACAGGGGCCTTGCCTCCCTCCTTCCTTGGCATGCCAACCTTCTAGAATAGTGCCTGGCACACGGACAGAGCTGCTGAGGGAACTGAAGGACTAAAGTTCCCTCCGCGGCCCTCTACAGGGTCCTTGGCGGGTCCGTGCCCAGCCTCACGCCTCAGCATGGCAGGTGCCCCGCCCCCAGGCTTCTTCCCTCACCTGGGCCTGTCGCGTCCGCCATTGCCAACTGCCTCGTCGCCGTCCAATCCCGACAGCGCCCGCGAGCCTGCGCACTGCAGCCTCGCCGAGCACCGGCGCCCTTTGCTGGCCCCGGCAGGCTGACAGTGCTTCCCCCTGCTGGTCCTTTGAGGCACTGCAGCGCCCGCTGTGGACCTAGCGATAAGCCGGCTAACTCCCTTCTCCCAAAGGCTGGCTCATAATGCCTCCCCCGCCGCATTCTCTGAGGTATCCTTACCTCCTGAACCGCTGAGGACTGTGTTCAAGCACTGAGATATCACAACAGTAAATTTGATAACCCAAAAGTCTACGGACTATTGGGTGGGTAGTGTATACCCATGGATACACTGAACGGAGGGATGGTTTATGTCCGAAGCAGCACAGACTGGACAGTTTGAGATTTCATCATATTACTCAGAACTGTAGTTTTAAAGGTAGGAATTATTTATCTATGGAATTTTCCATTAAATACTTTTTGGATCTCAGTTGACCATAGGTAAGTAAAACTGCAGAAAGCAAAATTGTGCACAAGGAGAGGGCTACTATAATTTGTAAAGAAATAAATTTATTTTATTACAGTTCTGAAGACTGGGAAGTCCAAAATCAAGACACCACCATCTAGCAAAGGCCTCCTTGCTGCATCTTCCAGAGAGGAGCAACACCCTGTCCTCACACAGAGGAGGGCAGAATGCATAGAAGGGAAGAGGAGCAAACTCCTCCTTTTATAACAGCATTAATCCCACCCATGAGGGCAGATCCCAAAGGTCACCGCATCCCACATAGCCACATAGCAATCAGATTTCAGCCTGCATTTTGAAGGGGTCACACATTCAAACTGTAGCATTGAGGAAGCTCAGCAGGGGGAGCCACAGTGACTGGCCCAAGGGGACAGTGCTGGTTCTAGAGTCTCACAGTCTTTGCAGTCCCTGACTTTGGTCTGGACATCCAGAATCCCTCTAGGATGGCCCCTGAGAGCCAGACACATGTCTACTCTCTGCTGAGATGGAGCCCATTCACCCCCTACAAGTGCAAGAACTGGTTGCTGAAATGACCTCTCATCCCAAGTCATGGGTCTCCAGATATAGTCAGAAAGTACCCCAGCAGACAGCTTAGACCCAGGGCCTCAGGATGCTAAGTTGTTTCTTCACAGTCCCCAGGACTCATGCTCAAGTTCAGTTTTTTTATCCAGGCTTGGAGCCTGGAAATAGCAGATAACTGAGAGCAAGAAACATTGACTGAGAAAAACCACCACTTTGGCTCCATTACCCTTCCACAGAATCCTCTAATACAGGCCTCTTCTTGGCTGCCCAGTTTATTTTGGAATAGAATTATTCACACCCAGCACTAATTGTGAGTTGATGAGGCCCATGAAGCTTGGAAAATGTGTGGCCTCTCTGTGTGTCTCTTCCTCTCTACCCAACTTTGGGATACTTCCCATAAAAGACTGTATAAAGATAAATGGTGCAAAGTCCAATGCCAATAAAAATCCCCCTAGAGACTGAAAACTATTTTATTTAAAGAGAAGAAGGACATGCACTTCCCTTTTTATGAATTTCTGGTTGCCTAGTCCCTGAGCCTGGCACATGGCAGATGCCCAACAAATATAAATTGATTGATCCATTAGCTGGCTGCTCACCCATTTGCAGCTTCAACCAACCCATGTCCCTGCTTACATACCCCTCAAGGAGAGAGCATGCATAGGCTTTGACTGGAAAAGGCTAAGTTGGCAGGAGGGCCTGCCACAAAGGCTTGCACATAAATCCCCTGTCTTCCATTTCCAGCTCAATTTATTAATGGTAAAATAATGATGTGGCTGGAAGCAAAGGGCAAGGACTGCCAGCTTCTAAGAGAGAAGCTGGGTCCATGCCTTTCAATCCTTATGTAACACTACTTGGTCTGTGCCAAGTCTGGTGCTTTATAGCAAGAATACAGATGCTGCCACGCTATTGTATCCTATTAGTTGGACTTAATAGGGTGCACACAGAAGGCAACTTCTTTGTCTCCTTTCAATGCTATTCAAACTCATCATCCATATGCAAATTTTCCTCTGGGCCCTTACATATAAAATCTTGGGCTGGTCTATCACATGGAGCACCCAGGACAGTCCCATTTCAGTGTATTACTCCTTCTTATCTAATTGCTAGGATCCTGCTGCCTCCAGGCCTGGGAAAAGGGAACCATGGTCTTCTTTCATAACTAGCTCTATACCCACGACCTACCCTCCAGGCTCAGGATCTGACACTTCTGAAGCTGGAATCCTGCATCAATGGGCCCTCTGAGCAGATATTTTGAGTTGGCTAGTCACTCTTTTGGTTTCTCAGAAATTCCACTGCAGGAAATCTCCAATACCAACTCCACTGCCTGGAGGATGGTGTCTGTGACCATCCCTCAGCCCCACCAGAGCTACCAATGTGTTTATGTAGTTTGTGCTGTGGATAAAGGTATCAGACAAATGGTAAGTGGAGACTGAACTATGGACATAGTTTTGTGCACAATGAGGGACTACTCAGGTGAAGAAGGGACACAGTTCACAGTTATTGTTTCAGTCATCTTTCCCTTTGCTGTGACCATAATACCTGGCAACAACAACTTAGAGGAGGAAAGATTTGCTGGGACTCACCGTTTCAGAGGTTTCAGTCCATAGGGCCACCTCTGAAGCATAAATGGCTATGGCATGACTCTCACATCATGGAGGCCAGGAGCATAGAGAAAGAGAGAGGAGGGTGTCTGTGGACATATATATATATATAGTCCCCAAAACTACACCCCCAGTGATCTGTCTCCTCCAGCCATGCCCTACCTATGTATGTTACCATCCAATAAATTCATTAAAATTCTTAATCCACCAATGAGCTTATCCACTGCTGAGAGTAGAGCCCTTATGATTCAATCATTTCACCTATGAAGCATAGCAATTGTGTAGTTCATCACTATGAGCTGGGTTCTGGCTTTCTCTCTAGTTGGGTCCATGTCACCCCTGCACTATTGCTATGATCTGAATGTGTGCCCCAAGTTTATATGTTGAAATGTAATCAACAATTTGATAGTATTGAGAGGTGGGGCCTTCTGGAGGTCATTAAGTCATTATGGCAGAGGATCGGTCCCCTTATGAAGAGGTGTGAGGGTGCTGTTCCCTGCTTCTGCCATGTGCGATTGTAGCACCCACCCCTCCCATCATGTGGACACTCAGTGCCATCAATGAGAAGTGGACCCTCACCAGACACCAGATCTGCTGGTGCCTTGATCTTGGACTTCTCAGCCTCCAGAACTGTGAGGAATTAAGGCCAGTTATTTATAAATCATCTAGTCTAAGGTGTTTGTTACAACAGCAGAAATAGACTAAGAAGTAATGACATAAGAAGGGCTTCCTCATCCTTGCTGGGACCTGGAGCTTACCAGTTTGCTCCTGGGGCTAACTTCTTTCCTTGGCTCTCCCACCAGGCCACATCATTTCAGCCATCACCTCTCACCATTAGGTGACTCAGGCAATATGTCAGACACCAAACCTGTGCAGAAGACACAGGTCAAGCCTTGTATATTATTTTCCTAAAGTCCTTCTTATGTGCCTGGAGGTAAAGGAGCACCTCATTTCTCTCCTCTTCCCAAGGAGAGGAAACAGGTGTAGAAGGGTGTGGTGCCTTGCCTAGGCATATAAAAAGGGGAACTGTGAGTCACACATCTACCTCCAAGGTACACCCTCAATCCTTTTTATTTATTTATTTTTATTTTGTAACAGAGACTTGCTAAGTTGCTGAGGGTTTCATTAAGTTTACAGAGGCTGACCTGTAAACTGTGATCCTCCTGGCTCAGCCTCCCACATACTGGGATTATAAGTGTGTGCTACCACACCCAGCATCTTACCCTCTAAATCATTAGGGGCTATGGGTGGTTAATGACTCACGTTGTTGGTTTGCCAGAGAGGGGTGACTGATGCTGTGTGGGTGTCTGGGGCATAGAGCAACATAGGAAGGAGGTTGAGAGAGCATTGCACACTCCAGATACTACAAGGAGCTCCAGGAGATGGAAATGAGAGAAGTGGGGAGGTGGTCACAGAGATGAGATTGTAATTGGAGAGCTGGGCTATGGCCAGCATTTTGCTTGCCATGCTAAGAAATCTGAGTATTACCCTATAGGACTAGCCATCAACAGATAGGCAGCAGGAAGGATGTTCTTTTATTTGCTTCTTAGCATGGAGTTTGCCTCTGAGATGCAAGCTAACCAGTCCAGAGCCACACCTCCTTTCTCTGGTCCCATTTACCCTAGAAGGCAAAATTTCTGCCCTTAATCACACCAGGACCAGGTACCAGGCAACTAAGAACCACTCCTATAACCCAAAGCCTGCTGAAATTATTCAAATTGACTAGGGCAAACCGATCACCCTGCCCTGCCTTGCCTTTCACATGGAAACCCTAATGAAGGTTGTGACCTAAGAGCTCCTCTTGCTTCTGCCTCCCATCTTCTGACCACTTTGGCATTTTCCCCATGTGGCCCTGTGTGGCATGCTCATACCTTCTGTCTCTAGGACCTGTGATTCCAATAGATTCTATGTTCCTATCTCCTTTTGTGGCTGTACCTTGACTGACCACATCATAAAAGATTGCAAAACAATTTGCCAGATTCTTAAGAGGCAGCAGAATTGAGTGGGAAGGACATAGGCTTTAATGCAGAGTGGTCTGGGCTTTATTGAAAAGCCACTATTAACATATGACCTCAAATTATTGAACCTCTCTGAGTCTCAGCTTCTCATATATAAAAATGGCCCTAATGTGATATGAGTCAGAACAAGTTTAGATGCTTCTGCTACAACAAATAAGCCCCAAATCTTAGCCACTTGTGGTACTAACGGCTGGTTTCCTGCTCTCAATGCATATCCAAGTGTACCAGCTGGCAGCTCTGCTCTAGGAATGCTGCCCAACTCCTCTCACTTTATTCTACTTTTTCAAGACTAGTTTAGCTATTCTACAGCTTATGCTTTTTCATACAAATTTCAGAATATATTTTTCTATAAATAATGTAAATTATGTTATGAATATAAAATAAATTTTATAAAATAAATTTCAGAATAAAGTTGTCTATGGCTATAAGATGTTGGAATGAGATTTTGATAGGAATTGTCTTAGACCTATAAGTTAATTTGAAGAAAATTGGCACCTTTACTACATTGAGTTGATTAGCCTACTTTTGCACTAAAATTTAGTTCTGAATGCGTGTATGTCTCGGCAACCTCACACCAATGGTATGCTGGCATATAATAGTAGCTTCATAAATATTTAGGGCAGAAAGGGAGAATGCAAGGGCCAAGGGATGTCTTAAAGACTCTGGACCAGTGGTCACTAAATCTAATCATCAAAAATAATCATCTGCTGAGCTTGGCAAAAGTACAGATTTCTGAGCTTCATCCCAACCCTACTGATTCAGCATCTCTAGGGGTGAGACCAGTGCATCTGTGTTTTAATACCCTCTATAGTTGCTTCTTAAGCACAGTTAAGTTTGAGAATGTTTAGTGCAGACATCAAAAGTGAAAGGACTGAGCAGGCAGTGAGCTGAGACCTCTCATATTCCTCTATTTATTCTGACATTCCCCCTGAAACAAAGCAAGTAGTCCACACAAACTAACATATTCTTCATCCGAAATGGCTCAGAAGGGGCCTATGGACCTGGGGGGGTCCTTTACTATAAGGAGGAGGCCTAGATTCACTTGACCCCATATCTACTCATTTCTTGTCCAAAAAGGAAAGCAATAGCCAAATTTTAGGAGAATGCAAGAGGTTCCAAAATGGTAAGTACTGTTATTTATTCACTTCATTGCATAGTCAATTAATTCCCTAACCTTGAAGCCTACAAAACCGGATATCAGTGTACCAAGCGATGAGAAATTCTCAAACGAGGTTCTTCAGGTCCCTGGCAAAATTCTTTTTCATTAACAGCAGAGAAGCTGTGACCTATAAGCCTTCTCTGTCATAGAGAGAACAGGAGAATTAAAAACAAAAGCATACAAGGAAGAGTTTACAAGTGGGACTTTAGAGCACACTTTTAAATCTTTTTGTTTGGTTGCCACATGTTCTCCCATTATACGCTTCATGTATGTACCCAGGTGTGTTCCCTGCTTTGTGCTGTGTTCTGCCACATCTATTTCTATGTGGTTTAATTTTTTTGTAATGGCAGTGGTTGTGTCTTAATATCTAGTAATGCCAGATCCACTGACTCACTCTTCTTATTAGATATTACCATCTTACTTTTCATGCAGATAGTCATTAGAATCAGGTTTAAGTCCAAAAGAAAAATAATCCTTTTCAAAAAATGTACAACTATTTGGAGTTATATAAAAACAATACAGAAAGATACTAAAACTTATTCCCCAATGGCCTCTGAGGCAAGCCCCTAACAAACTGGGAGGTGTTTTGATAACCAGAGAAACTCCTTTGACCAATGGGAAACTAAACAGTGTAAGCTGGTACATTACATTTGTCCTGGAAAGTGTATAGCCAGTGCAGAGGTCTTGCCCTGCTCTGGTTTTCCTTTTGTCGCTGTTTTGTTTTTTTGTTTTTGTTTTTGTTTTTGCAGTACTGGGAATCAAAACCAGGGGCACTCTACCACTAAGCTACATCAATACCCAGCCCTTTTTCATTTTTTAATTTTATTCTGGGCTAAGTTGCTCAAGCTGACTTTGAACTTGAGATCCTCCTGCCTCAGCCTCCTGAGTAGCTAGGATTACAGGTGCATGCCCCCATACCCAGCAATCTTGATGAAAGAGATTAGTTCCCAGCTTCATTCATGAGAGGAAGGCCCCCCCACCCCCACCTCCGTCCCCATATACATAAAACTTTGCTTGATGTAAATTCCAGGACTGAGAAGAGATTATGGCCACTGTTCAAAAAGAATCTCAGGAAAAAAACTGGTATGATCTTTTAGAAGTGAGCTGTTAACAGCTGTGCCAGGGTCTCCACCCCAAGACATCTTCTCTGGAACCTCAGGCTTTCTCCCTGGTGGCAAAGCTGGTGGATATGTTCTCTGGACCATATTGTCTGTGGGCTCTTCCATCAAAAGGACGTCCTTGCAGGAGGCTTCAGGAGACTGTCTCATTCTCTGTGTTCACCTAAAACAAACAAACAAAAAAACCCAGCTTTTAATGGATGGCTTCCTCATTTGGCCAACAGTCTTCCCTAAATCAAATACAAAAATCTTTCTTATAATTCCATTGGGCCGGGCATGGTGGAGCACACTTGTAATCCCAGTACATGGGAAGCTGAGACAGGAGGATCACAGATTCAAAGCCAGCCTCAGCAACTTAGTGAGGCCCTCTGCAACTTAGTGAGAGCCTGTTTCCAAATAAAATATACAATAGGTCTGGGGGTATAGCCTGGAGGTAGAATGCCCATGGGTTCCATCCCCAGTACCACATACAAAAAAATAATAACCCCACTGGACAGTGAGTTGGGGGCTTGGGGCTGTTTTGTTGTTGTTTTGTTTCGTTTTTAGCCTCATAAAAGAGAAACCGTTTGTAAGGAAAATGTGGCCTTTATAACACTTGATTAAGAAACTATGTATTATATAGATTCAGGTGGAAAAACACATTCTAGTGAAAATGCACCAAAAATAGAATCAGACAGATGTAGTGTGAACACACCCCTCTGAGCTTTATGATCCGGAACAAATTAAATAAACCTTCTAAGCCCATTATAAAAGAGAAAGAAGAATACTTGTTTTAGTGAACTATTTTTGTCACTGTTACTGAAATATCTGACAAGCACAACTTAGAGGAAGAAATGTTTATTTTAGGGCTCAGGATTTCAGAGATCAGTCCATGGTCAACCAGCTTGTAGGGGTAGGACAGCTTGGCAGCAGGGCTTCAGGGCATGGCAGACAAGGACAAACCATGTTCAGGTCAAGACCTGGGAGCAGAGAAAGAGGAAGGAAGCAGCCCCTGGCCAGGCCTCTAGGGGTCCACCCCCTCCAGCCATGTCCTGCCTCCAAACTGGCCACATTGCCCACACATAAAGTTTGGGGGATGTTTTAAATCCAAACCATAATACCATTCCAAATTGATGTGAGGATTATATAAAATTACTTACAAAAAGTAGCTTTCTACTATTACTGTCTAGAAGAACCAAACAATAATTTGGGATACAGGTTTAAAGGATGCACTACTCCATCCATAAGTAAAGTTCTCTTCATAGTCTCCAAGGGGTTATAGACACATTGGAGAACATAAACATAAAGAATATTCAGAAGTCTAGATGTGGAGGGTCCCTAGATGCCAAGAAGCACATAATGGGCCACGTTGTGGAGCCCAGGCCAAAAGCTCACTCTTTGAACAGTGCTACCCTTTACCAGCAGGGAAGGGTGAGACCTGCTCTTCTTTTTGTGTGGGATAAGATTAGGACAGAGGTCATCCTAAATACATTCCAAGACATCTTATATAGATGAGGACTGGTCATTCCACTCAGATCTTGGTTCCCTCACCAAACATGGGTACTTTTCACCCCACCTCACTCCTAATATTAGGCACAAGTCTAAATGCCCAGTCCCTTTGTCTACCTAGAAAAAAAAAACCAACAAGATTGAATGCATTCAAAAGATTGCCTCATCCCACTGAAGTAATCCCTCCCTTTGTGCTTATGGTAAGAATAGCTAAACTGGGTGTGGTGGACCTTGCTTGTAATCCCAGTACTTGGGAGGCTGAGACAGGAGGATCTGGGTTCATGGCCAGTCTCAGCTACTTAGTGAGGCCCTCCGCAATTTAGTGAGACCCTGTTTCAAAATAAAGAATAAAAAATAGGGCTGGGGGTGTAGCTCAGAGTTAGAATGCCCCTGAGTTCAATTTCTAAAACCACACAAAACAAAACAAAAAACAAAGAATAGTTAAACCAGATGTGGTGGTACATACCTATAATCCCAATACTTGGGAGGCTGAGAGAGGAGGATGGCAGGTTTGAGGTCAGCCTCAACAGCTTAGCTGACTCTGTCAACTACTCACTGTATAACCCTGGGAAAGCCCCAAGTTTGCCCTCTGCACACTGAGGGTGATGACAGTCCCATCTTGTACAGCCACTGTCATGGAACAAGGACCATGGTGAGCTGGGGGACCCAGTGATACCCACCGACCATCACTCCAGCCCAAGTGGGCTGACGACACTGAGCCCCATGGGCCGAGCCTGGTTTCATCCCACCCAGAGAGCTTGAGACTCACCTGAGGGCGCCATCCTCTGCACCCACGGGCTCCTCCAGGTCTTCCCATTCACTCTCACTCCCAGGGAACCCTTCCTGAAGCAAAGACTCTGGGAGAGCACCCCAAGAACAGAACTGTGGCAAGGGAATGGTCCCCGAATCTGCCTCCAGACATTCTCTGCAGGGCAGCTCGCCTTCAGGCGCAGGGTAGATGGTCAGGTACTGTTCATCCTCCCAGGTGGGGGAAGGAGTTTCCGATGGATAGCATGAGGCACCTTCCACATCCTCCCCGTGTGATCCAGGGCTAGAAGACAGAATGCATGCACCTTCCAGCCATGATCAGAAATGGCTTGCCCCGCTTTCCCTTGCTTTTCGGGGTGCTCATCATGACACATGACATGCATCCCAGCCAGGGTTCAAACAGCTCCTGCTAGAGACTGCTCTGGGCCCCCCAGGAAGCAAACAGTGAATGAGGTGTGGCTCCTGTCTTAGGGAAGCCCCCGATTTAATGAGAACAAAGCTGCAAACAAATGTCACAGTCCAGGTAGTCATGGTAGAAGCAGTTGAGAGCGTTGGGGATAGGGGGCTGTGGCATCCTACCAAGCCCAGGAGACCACGGAGGACTTAGTAGAGGGCACAGCAATGCAACCAGTGCCAGGACCCAGCTCTAGGACTCGCATTTCACATGATAATCAGAGCCAATCAAGCCCTGCTTGAGTTTTGGGGGTTTTTTGCTTGTTTGTTTGTTTGTATGTTTCTGTTTTCATATAGAGATTGAACCCAGAGGCACTCTACCTCTGAGCTACACTCCCAGCCCTATTTTATTTCTTATTTTGAAACAGAGTCTCATTAAGTTGCAGAGGGCCTCACTAAGTTTCTGAGACTGGCCGAGAATCTGTGATCCTCCAGTCTCAGCCTCCCAAGTATTGGGATTACAGGCATGCACCACCATACCTGGCTCCTGCATGAGTTTACTAATGTCTCTGAAACCTCAGATTTCTCTTAAAAAAAAAAAAAAAAACTGGAAGGTTAAGAAATTTATAGCATCATTAGGATGCATAAATTAAATAATTCTGATATACACCCTCCATGGCTCCTGGCACACAGTGAGGTTTCAATCAGCGTGAGATGCTATTGTTAGGATGGTGATGATTCCTACTTCAGCAGATGAATTAGATGGGGCGATCCACAGAAGGAGAGGCAGGAGACCTTCAAAGCACTTTGTGCATATATCAGGTCCTTTTTTGAGTGCTGAAGAAAGTGCCTATTTAGAGAGGCAGCCAGCTGGAGTGACATTTACTCCTGGTGTCACAGGAAGGACACAGGAGGCAGGGAACCGGTGACGCTCATTATCAGATGACGACGCAGCAGCAGCCACAACAGTGAAAGAATGAGCCTTCCAGGGGCTGCCCCAAGATCGCCACACATCCTTGATCAGAAAGAGCAGTCCATGCAGACAGCTGGGCACTTAGCACAGAGCAGCACACATGCAGAGAAGATGCTCAGAAAATATCTGTGGCAAGTCTGGTTAGAGAGGATGAGAAGGAAAATCTAAGAGAAAAGCACAGAGATTTTTAGTTTGTTACCAAATCCTTGGATCTTCATTTCTCAGCATCCTTTCCCACACCCTACCCCAAAATCAATAGGTTGGCTTTGTTATGTGCCCATGTCTTCCCTTTCCCACAATGCCTCTTTCTTCTTAAAAATCAGTGTTGGCACCTCCCATTAGCTACAGACCTCCAAACACCCAGAGAGCATCTGTCCCAACCGAGTTTTCCTGTGAAATGGACATTATTTCTGCTCAGGAGCAATACAGGGTATGTGTAGACTTGCATTTCATACCAATATCTGCATGCTAGTGTACATTAGAAACAAGCTATATTCTACAAGTACTAAAGAGGGGCATTTACTTACAGAGGGAAAAGTATTTTAAAATTTCTAGCCAGAAAAAAGAATAGGAAAGGAAAACTTTGCCAAGTGCATGGAGGGAAAATTGATTTAAAAAATCTCAAATCATGTGTCCAAGTTATATATAAACTGTGTTTTCTTATAAACACAAGGAAGAAACATCTGGGAAATTTTGTCAAAGAGCAGGAAACTTAGCACAGGGACCCATACCTGTAATCTTAGTGACTCATGAGACTGAGGCAGGAAGAATACAAATTGAAGGCCAGCCTGGGTAAATAAGCAAGACTGTCTCAAAATAAAAAATAAAAAGGGCTGGGGCCAGGGGTAGTGGAGCATGTGTATAATCCCAGTACTTGAGAGGATCACAGGTTTGAGGCCAGCCTCAGCAACTTAGCAAGACCCTGTTTCAAAATTAAAAAAAAAAAAAAATTAGAATCCGAGGGTATAGCTCATAGGTAGAATACCCCTGGGTTCAATCCACAGTACCAAAACAGGGTGGACCGAGGGAGCAACTCAATGGAATAGCTCTCCTGGGTTCAATCCCTAGTACTGCCAATAAAAATAGGAAACCAGGCCTGCAACCCAGACAGGTCCAGACCCACCCTCCCCACCCTGAGGGTACACAGTACTGCAGCCACCTGAATGTCCAAACCTCACTCTCACTACCACACACCCTCCATCCCTTCCAATAAGCTCTCTAGCTTCACTCTGGGACTGCAGCTCCTCCTGTCCAGTCCTGCCTGGACAGAGACCTGGGAAGCTATCAGCCTGAAATGCATGCAGCCAAGCAGGCACCCTGTCCAGAGGGGCTTGGTGGTCCCTCTGTAAAATCCTGGCCCTCATTCCACCACAGATCGAGGGTAATGGTGGCCTTTCCTTCCACCCTCTGCACACACCACCAACCACTCTTGGAGCTCCAAGGTTGAACTTGACCACAGGCATTGGAAAGAACAAACCAGGGAACAGGAGGTACAAGAAGTTCTACACATGTGCGACCCAAGGCAGAGTCTATCTTGTGGGAAGAGAAAGATACAGATTTGATAAGAGCAAAAGCGTTCATTTAGAGCAAGCTCAGATGCTTTGGCAGGTGGGTGTGCCAAGTAGAGGCAGAGTCCTTCACCAGGGCTCGAGGACTGCTCAGAGCATCCAGAGCAAATACAGAAGGACTCCCACTGAGAACCTTAGGGGACCAAGGAACTCAGAGCACTCTGCTCACCCTCGGGCACTTTTTTTTTAGGGGGGGGGTAGTACTAGGGATGAAAGCCAGGAGCATTCTACCTCTGAGCTACACTCCCAGTCTTATTTTATTTTTTTATTTTGAAACAGGTTCTCACTAAGTTGAAGAAGGCCTCACTAAGTTGTTGAGGCTGGCCATGAACCTGTCTCAGCCTCCCAAGTCCTTTAGTTAGAAATAGCCCAGGAAAGGGAAAGACTTGTGTTGAGTTCCTACTGTGTGTCAGCTGTGCTGTGTTATTTCTTTGGATCTGTATGGTGTCCTGTACAATGGCCATGGTCCTTGTTGATAATTAGGAAGTCCCCAGCTCAGAGATGTCACCTCTCCAGGCACACTCGAAAGTAGTAAGGTTGAAACCAAGCTACATAATCTACAAGTTTCTGCTCTTTTTATTCTAAATGGCAGAACATTTAGAACAAAAACATTTAGATCCATTGATCCATTGATCCATTGATACTAGACACAAAGAGGCAGTTGGCTTGGGACAGCCACCTCAAAACTGCAGACATTTCCAAGGAGGTCCACAAAGAGCCACAATCTCACTTTGGAATTCCAATTCCAATCCTACCCAGGAGTCAGGGGAATTGCTTTGGGATTTCTAGACATGTGTCATGCTTTTCCTCCAGTAGGGGGCAGTCACTAGTTAGGTGTACATTAATGCAAGCTAATGTCCTTGTAGAGGAAAAGCTGTCAGGGTCTGAGAGAAGAGTGAGGGTGGCTGAGTTGGAGAGAAAAGACAAGGTAAAAACAAATCCAGCAAGTGTTAGCAGGCAGAACACTGCCATCACCAGTGCTGTCTCAGGGAAGCAAATGAAAGGGGAGCTACAGACTAAGGGAGGCTGCTGAGGACTGTAAGGCTGGCTGTGGCTGCCTGGACCACGTGGGTGGGGCAGTCAGCACTGGTAGCCACCATGACAGAAGCTCACCTAGAGTGTTCTGGACAAGCCTTTGGGACTGTTATATGACTCAAAAGGGCAACCCCCTCTAAGAATGACAGATTTGGGATAACTGGTATACCCTTGTAAGTAGGGACACTAAACCAAATTTAATTTGATTCAGGAAAAAAAAAAAAAAGAGGAATGTGGTGTTTCTTACCAAAAGAAAGTGAATGACAAAAAGATAAGAGGAGATTGGTGTCCAGATTTGCAAGTAGTCATAAGGAGGTAGATTTCACCTTAATATAAGGAAGCACTTTCTGATCAACAGCTATATGATGGTGAAAGGAAGCAAGAGGTAGCAAGTTCTGTATCCCTGGAGATATTCAAGCAAAAGCCAGGTGCCTTTTTACAGGATGTTTCAGACAGATTCCAGTATAGAGCATGAGTTAAGATTGGACTCTTTATATTAAACAACCTGATATTCTGTGGCACTATGAATGAAGCATTGACTCCCTATCCAATGATTCATTAAAAGTAATAGCATTTTCCAAGCCAGGGGTGGTGTTGCATGCTTGTAATCCAGGATTGTGACCAGCCTCAGCTACTTAGTAAAGCCATCTGCAATTTAGTGAGACCCTGTTTCAAAATAAACAAAAATAGGGCTGGGGGTGTAGCTTGGAGGTAGAATGCCCCTGGGTTCAATCCCCAGTTCTACAAATAATAATAATAATAATAATAATAATAATAATAATAATAATAGCATTTTCAGTAACTATTGGCTTATTGGATTAAAAGCACATGGTAAATATAGGTCTAGGCTTGCACTTAAACCTAGAATCACTCTTTAATCCAGCTGTCACCCCAAACTATCTAGCAGTAAGGCCTTTAAAAATCCAAACAAGTGGCCCATGCCTACCCAGATATACAACTCCTCCTCTTCCTCCTTCTTCTCCTTCTCCTTCTCCTCCTCCTCTTCTTTCTCCTCCTCCTCCTCAGGTCATACTAGGGATTGAACCAAGGAGTCTTCTAACACTAAGCTACATCCCCAGCCCTTTTTATTTTGAGACAAGGTCTTACTAAGTTTCCCAGACTGGCCTTCAACTTTCGATTGCCTCAGCCTCCTGAGTAGCAGGGATTAGAGGTGGGTACCCAGCTAACTCTTAATATGCCCTGCAGAAGCATGCTAATAGTTTTTCTTGGATAAATTCCCTTTATCATTTTGTCAAGTATATCAACTACTGCCTAGAATGCAATCATAAGGAACTATAAAAACACTTGTATTTAGACTTTATCAGGCAATGAAAATGAGCATCATTGAGGAATGTGCTTCTCTACTTTACAGATTTAGTTGGTTTTTATTTGGCTGGCAAACTGTTTTTTAAAAACAAAACAAGAAAGGGGTATGTGACTGTCACAACTGTCATGGGGCCTAACTGTATTTCCCTCACTGCCGCTTCATACAGTGGTCCCTCAGTATCTGTGGGTTCCAGGAACCCCCACCCAGGTACCCCAACCCCAGATGCTTGAGTTTGTTATATAAAATGTATAGCCTACACACATCCTCCCAAGTGCTTCATATCAAACCTCTGTATTCTATTACATCTAATATAATGGAAATGCTATGTAAATAGTTGTTATACTGTACTGTTTAGGAAATAATGAAAATAAATCTGCATACATTCAGTACAGATGCAATTTTTAAAAATACTTTCATTCTACGGTTGACCAAATCCATAAACACGGAAGCCACAGATACAGAAGGCTGACTGTACTTGGTATTACCAACCATCCCTGTGAATCTGATCTCATTTCTCTCCTAGGATGACCAACAGTTACAGCCATTTACTCTCAGCAGATTTTCATAATGTCAAACATAAACTGCTGCCTCTTGTTATGTGCCTGCCTGGTGCCTGTGGATGGAGCTAGCAAATGCCAAGAAGTGGTAACTTGCCCTGCATTCATACCCCTCTCTCTTCTCCTAAAAAGTTTCTAAGCACCTCACATACATGTGATAAATATTTATCTAACTAAATTGAAGAGTATGTTTTTCATGAGAACAGGACTGGAAAATGGAAAAACTAGGGGGTATATGGACACAAAAATGCAGAGCCAGTGAAAATTATTGTTGAAATGAAGATTCAGCCTGGTCTTGAAGATGTAGATGTATTTTTTTTTAAAGGAAGTGTGGATAGTGAAGCATTATATTAGCAAGAGAAACAAGGATAAGTACCAAAACTTTCTTTTCTTTTCTTTTCTCATCTCTTCTCTTCTCTTCTCTTCTCTTCTCTTCTCTTCTCTTCTCTTCTCTTCTCTTCCCTTCCCTTCCCTTCCCTTTCCTTCCCTTCCCTTCCCTTCCCTTCCCTTCCCTTTTCGCCCTCGTCCTCGCCCTCGCCCTCTCCCTCTCCTTCTCTTCTTTCACACTGGGAATTGAACCCAGGAGTACTCTACCACTGTGCTGCTCCCCCAGGGCTTTTTATTTGAAACAGGGTCTCACTAAGTTACTATACACATTGGCCTCGAGCCTGAGATCTTCCTGCTTCAGCCTCCCAAGTGCTAGCATCACAGGCATGCATCACTATGACAAGCTAATAACTTCTTTCTTACCACTATTAGAGGCTTTAAGAGGCCAGGACAAAGGTTCATGTTCTGGGAAAGAGGCTGAGGCCTGCCACTGGAATCATGGTCTGGGTGGAGCTTGCTTATCCAGAAGCTCACAAGTCCTGGTTATAGTAGCTCCAAAACCCGTGCTTCTCTGTCTCTGCTTCCCTTCCTAATGCCAGTGCTGGGTGCAATAAGAGTCTGGCTATAGTTACTGATTGCTTGATCTTCTAGCAATGCAATACATGGAATTTGCAAAATGTCCACAAACTCCATGAGTCTTACCTTCCGAGTCTCCTGATATCACACACAGAATAACAGTTTTGCCTCAAATCGTCTTCCAAAGAGCTAACCAATGTTGGTGCCTCTGTTTCTTGGTGGAGTTTGCATAAATGAGGATGGGACTCCAGAGGACGTATCGAGGACCTGGCCCACGGGGTCTCTCCATCTTGGCCCCTTGGTCCCTCTCTGATAGCTTTGTGGAAAGATTCAGGCCTGAGACCCAGACCTTCCCCCACATCTGGAGAGGCACTGTCCCTCCAGCTGTCCTCTTGATCCAGACTGGGGCTCTGCTCTGAATCCGTAAACGTCACCCTGGTGAGGTCTTTGTCTGCTGAGAGGACAGGTGTCTATGAAAAGAAATGTTATGATTAATGGCTCTGTGGTACACACTGAGTAAACTAAAAAATGCTTCTGTGTGAAATTTAATTTTTCTTCTTTTTTTTTTCATGTGATCATAGGTCAGAGCAATTCAGAAATGGGCCTTTGGGATCAGACTCCTCCATCAAGGTCCCAGCTTCCCTACTTGCTTCCCCTGGATCCCGGGGCAGCCCGCTCAAGTTTACTTCTGAGCATCTTAGTTTAGTGGTGGTAAAAGTTCTCAATAAATACAAGCACTGTTTATTTCTTAGTGACAAACACAATAGTTCTCCCTTATGCATGGCTTTGCTTTCTATGATTTCAGTTACTGGAGTCTAGAAATGTTAAAATGGAAAATTCCAGAAATAAATAATGTCTAGGTTTTAAATTGTATACCATTCTGTGTAGCATAATGGAATCTCAAACATCCTGCACAATCCTGCCCAAGACATGAGTCGTCCCTTTGTCCAGTGTTTCCATGCTGTATGCCCTACCTGCCTATTAGTCACTGAGTAGTTGTCTTGGTTATCAGATCAACGATTACAGTATTGCAGTGTTTCTATTCAAATAATTCTTATTTTACTTAATATCAGCCCAAAACATAAGAATAGTGATGCAAAGCAAGCCCCAGGACACAAAACATGGAAGGACAGATGAACTCTGCTACTCTGTGGTAATGCCACAAGGTACATAGGAAAAAATCTAGTACATGTAGGGCTTGGTACCGTCTACGGATTAAGGCACCCACAGGGGGTCTTAGAACATATCTCCCCTGAAAAAGAGGGCCCACTGTATTTCAAAATTTAAACAAAATAAAAATGGGAGAAAACGAACAACAATGACTTTTATTCCACTTTCCAACAAGAAAAAAAAAATTAATTTCCTCGTCTTCATCTGTCGTCACAGACTTCTCTGCCCTCCTAACATGAGGCTCTTTCCTGAATCTCAGAGTCAACATATCTCAGCATGGTCTGTTTTGTCTCAACTGCTTCCATCCCTGCTGGCCTTGAGGGTTCTGATTTTGATGAGCTGCTAGGACTTGCTGCCACCACTTGGCCTTCTGCAGAAAGACAATCTGTGCTTCTGTAGAAGACTATTTGTATTGCACACCCTTCTGGGTCACCAGATTCCAGCCATATTCATGGTCTTTGAGCACTTTTACAACTCTATAAATAAACACTTTGCTCTTTGATATTTCTTTTGAGCCACTTTTAACATCTGCCTGTTTCCCTCTTTGAAGGAGTTAGAGAAAATCTTTAGCATCTGATACTGTTTATAACTTACGAGATTTTACCTTTTCCTGAGAATTAGGTCAGCACTTCCACCCCATAATTTTCATCCCTGACATAATACAGCCTAATAGACATCTTCATGTGTTATCCTATAGACATCTTCACAGGATATCAAGAGCTATTTTTAAGCCGGGCGAGGTGGTGCACGCTTGTAATCCCAGCATTTGGGAGGCTGAGACCAGAGGATCCGGGTTCGCGGCCAGCCTCAGCTACCTAGTGAGGCACTCTGCAACTTAGTGAGACCCTGTTTCAAAATAAAAAATAAAAAATAGGGCTGGGGGTATAGCTCGGAGGTAGAATGCCCCTGAGTTCAATCCCCAGTACCGCAAAAAAAAAAAAAAGAAAAGAAAAAGAAAAAAGAAAGAAAAGAAAAAGAAATATTTAAAAAAAGAGCTATTTTTACAGGATATCAAGATCTAGCACTTCTCTCTGCCCTCCATGAGATGGCTCATAGCCGGCTCCTTCCCAGGGACTGTGCTCAGCTCCAGGGAGCTGACTCAGCTGGAATTAGGCCCCTCCCTTGGGCAGCTCACACCCCAGTGCTGGCTAATGCAGGATGCTGTTCAGGACAGCTCTGAGGGGCACTTGCACCACACTGACCTTGTCCTCTGCCCAAACCAGCTTCCCTCGCCCTGCCCTCCTAGGTGATGTCCCAGAGGGCCAACCCCGGACATCTGTCTCCTGCACTACAATCTCTGCCTAACAGCCTGTTTCTCAGAGTCTCAACAGCAGCCAGGGCAATGGAAAATCTCACACATCACCTCTCACTGAGGCCATGATACCCAGATATTTGGTCAAACATCAGTCAGAATATTGCTACAAAGATATTTTTTTCAGATATAGGAAGACTTGAGTATGAAGGCTGTCCTCCCCCCAAGGAAGAGGGAGTTTTAAGTCCAGACTCTGTTGGAGCTTAAGCTGCTACATAAATTCTTCCCTGGGTCTCCAAGCAGCTAGCCTGCCTTGTCGAACTTGGACTGGACAGCCCCCCAAATTCTAATTCCTTAAAATAGGTTACTTCCTTCCTCCCTCTGTCTCTTCCTTCCTCCTTTTTTTCCTTCCTCCCTTCCCTCCAATAACTATCTTCCTTTCCTTTCTCTCTTCCTCCCTCTCCCTGTTCCTTCTCCCTCTCTCCTTTTCATATATGTACACACACACACACATGCACAAGCACACGCATACACATGACACACCCTATAGAATCTGTTTCTCTGGATAACTGGACTGATAAAAGCATCAAGGTCAAAATCCAGAATTTGCCTCATTCCAGTGGCTCTTTTCTTTGCACTGGACCCCACATGTCTTGAGAAGGCCACACAGTTTCATGGTGTAGGAGAGTGGGCATGCATCCTGTTTTCCACTTCCTTCCTCAGTTTGGACATACCCTTGGTCTGGTCTCCTCTTTACCCTCTTTGCACACAGTTTCACCTCTCTGATGCTCAGGATACCAGAAAGCCTAGCCCTAGAACTTACATGGCCAAAGTCGGACTGTATAAACATCCACAGGAGGACTGTAATGCTGTAAAAGGCAGAAGCAGGGAGAGGAAGGAGACTGACTGGTGTTTGGGAGGAAGCTATTTTCTTCTATCTATGGAAAAAGGTTTAATTGGACCCTCTGTAGGAGCATCAGTGGGCTTCAGAGGGCTGCCAGACAGGAAAAAGGAACCCTAGCAGGGAGAGCTGGGTGATGGGAGCAGAGGATGTCTTACCTGCCATCCGTGCTCCATGTCAGGCAGCACACCTGGAGGGGGTCGGCAAAGGAGGAGCGTGACTTCCTGTGGGGCTCCTCGTAGCAAATGGAGCACCTCCTATAAGAAACCCAGAGCCATGGTCAGACAGATCTCTAAAGCCTGACACTTGCTGTGGCTATTGTGTCTAGACTGGGGCCTCCAGGACCTCTCATCTGTGATACTGCAGAGGCCTCAGCTCTACTCCCTCCCTTCTCCAATATCACCCACCTGTAATGCTCAAGTGTGATCTTTCCAAAATGCAGCTGTGACCAGGACCTTGTGTTTCTGCGCCCCACCCCCCACCCCAGGCTTTCCTCATCCACATGGCACATAGAGCCTGGCCTCACTTTCCATTGCCTTGCTCCCCAGTTTCCCCCTACTGCTCCCTGCTGCACCCACATCCTAAGATCGTACCATGCTAACATATGCCACAGCCACCTGCCCACTGCCCAGGATTCGAGGTGACTTCATAGCTCATAGTCTATCTAGACCAGGATTGCTCAACCTTCCAGCACGACTGACATTTTAGGATGTATAATTATGTTTGTTGTTGTGGGGGGTTTTTTTGCTCATTTGTATCTTTTCATTTTTTTATTTTGCAGTACTGAAGGATCCAATGGATAATTTTGTGTGGGGCAGGTGGTAGGGTACCAGGATTGAATCCAGGGGCATTCAATCCCTCTGATCTACACTCCCAGCCCAATTTTATTTATCATTCATTCATTTAGAAACAGGGTCTCACTAAGTTGCTGAAGGTCTCACTAAGTTGCTGAAGCTAGCCTTGAATCTGCAATTCTCCTGTCTCAGCCTCCCAACTACTGGGATTACAGGCATTTACCACCACACCAGACTCAAATGGGTAATCCTTTGTTATGACACATGTCCTGGGCATCGAAGGACTTTTAGCAGCGTCTCTGGTCTCTACCAACGAGATGCCATCAGCCACTGTCTGCTGTGATAACCATAAGCATCTTTGGATGTGACCAAATGTCCCCTGAGAGGTGATATCATCCCTGCTTGGGAACTAGTGGTCCAAATGTTCTTAGTTCCCCTCTCAGCTGCCAGGACTTCTGTGCATCCTCCCTGGCTCCCCAAGAGATGGAAGCAGCTTAGGGTTTCATCTTATGCCTCTTAGCTTCTGCAGTCACTATTTTCTTGTCTGCCCCACCCCTGTCTAACCTCTGAAGCTGCAGGCACACTCTGCCCCTGGGTCTTCAGTCCCTCCCAGGGCTGCAGCCCCGCCCTGGGATGAGATAGATGTAGGTAGGGCTCTCCAGCCAAGCACACACTAGTCTGCAGACTGCGCCCCCTCCTGGCACTGCCAGGAGCTGCTCTCCGCCTTCCGCCATCCGGCTATGTGCTCCCGAGCCCACCCTGTGCAGACCTCAGGAGGATCCTGTTGGGCTCAGTGGAAGGAACACCACAGAGAACAAGGACAGGAAGGAGAAGGAGGTCATGTTGGTGCTTGGCTTCCTTTCCACAGGATGCCTGTGTCCCTCAGCTCATGCTGGTGAGTCCCCTGAGCCCATTCTCATTTCCCAGGGTTGGGCAAAGCTACTTCCCAGGACTTTCGAGGGTGAGAAACTGTACTCCATGTGACCTGCTGTGATGCACTACACTCTCCCTAACTTCCCAACAACCTGCCACACCTTCATTAAGCTCTCCGGAAATGACTCCATTATCTTCTAAGACCCTGATTAACATAGACAATATTTTTTGGAGACTGTGTGCTATAAGAATTGAGAAAAGTCAGCTGGGTGTGGTGGCGCACCCGCCTGTAACCCCAGCCCCTCCAGCCTCACATCCACCTCCCATTAGCCAGTACAAAGGCCAGAGTTTCACGTTCAGTTTCCCTGATAAGCCTAAAGCAGATGAAGGCTTTTTCAAGGTCAGATATCTAAAAACTGATAGAGAATGGGAGGTGGGGATGTTCTGTCAATTGCTCTATGCTCAAAATCCAGGCTCCAGGAGTAAATTTCTAGAGCCCTGGGGGTGGGGGTGTCTGTAGCATGGCTACTTCAGCCTGCACACAGAGCAGGAGTCCTAGTGGCCCCAGCACCTGGAAGACGAGGCCTTCAGTGGGTTTTCCATTCACTGCCAGGATGATGTCGCCGGCTTTGATGGCACCGTGCTCCTCAGCTGGCTGCCCTGGAAAGAGCCTCTTGATCCTCACAAGATCATTCTTGAGTTGGCTGCAGCTCTCTCTCTCTACATGCACGAAACTGAATCCCAAACCGTTGGTATTCTTTCTCAGTTTGACTTCAAACTTAGGACCTGTAGTCATGGGATGTTGTTAAAAATAATAATAATAATAATAATAATAATAATAATAATAATAATAAATCCTTCAGTAGATTACAACCAACCAGCCTCAAAATGCTGTTACAGAGAGGAATTATTTCGATTTTGCACAGAAAGATTTCATGTGATAATTCTCACGACAGAATCTATTAATGCATGTTAGAGAGCAGTGCTATTCAAAAGAGATACAATATGAGCCACAAATATATACCACAAAAGTCATTTCAGAGTTTTTCAAGAACTACCTTAAAAAAAAGAAAGAAAGAAGCCAAATAAATTTTAATCATATATTTTATTTAACCAAATACAGAGGCTCTCCAATTTATGATGGGGTTTCAGGTCCTGATAAACCCCTTGTGAATTGAAAATATCACAAGTTGAAAATGTGAGCTGGGACTTCCGGGAAGATGGCGACGGAGTGAGACACGTCTCAAGAGGCGCTGTGAGCTCGATTCAAATCAGTCGTGGAACCAACTTTTTAAAGAAGAAAAAAGCAAAAAAAGGGTGAAAAATGCTGTGAAAACTGGAACGCAGCTGAGCAGAATCCGGAAGGCCAACCAGGGAGAGCAAAGAAGCCCATCTCCGCGGGTGCGGAGCCACGCTGCTGAGCGGAAGCCGCCATTGAGCCGGCCTCCGGTGTGGGATCTACTAAAAAAGAAATATACAACAACCCTCTGCACCCCACCGGCCAGAGGCGGAGTGAGCGACTCCCGAACTCCCCATCCTAGCCAGGCAGCATTTCGAGGCACCTCGAACAGAGTCCAGAACGCGTGGTACGACCAGCTTAAGCCTGTGCAGGCCCATCCCAGCTCACCTCTCCCCACAGAGCCGGAGCAGAGATAACTGCACTGCAGAGCTTGAATCAAAACGACTGCAGAGCAGCTTCTCGACGGAAGGAAGGAGAAGAAAAGCATCTTAAAAGTGAGTAAAGAAACGGGCAGCTGATCGGAATCTAAGGAGCAGACCAGGGAGAATGGCGGAGCCGGCGCGTGCGCAGCAGGAGCAGCTGCCATCTTGTCAGCCGCCCACAGCAGCAGAAACCTACCCAAATATCTGGAGAGGCCAAACCAGGTCTTTTCTTACAAACTTGCAGGGATTTTTATCTTGCAAGAAGCAAGATAAAATCTTGTTTTCTGGGGTTTTTTGCCTTGTTATGTTCCGTTTTTACTGTTTTAACTTTGCATTGCTTCGATTTATGTATGTTTGTTCAGAGGATTGGTTGCTTTTTAGCTTTTGCTAGATCCTAGAAGTCAACAACTGAAACCCACCAAAGACACCAATAGAGCAGGCAGAAGAAATACCAGAGTAATTGCAACTCAGTACAAGACACCATTCACAGAGAGAAAATAAAAATAAGA
>PVLC010006201.1:23362-71059 GCA_004027655.1 Graphiurus murinus | reverse complement strand
GGTACTGGGGATTGAACTCAGGGGCATTCTACCTCCGAGCTATACCCCCAGCCCTATTTTTTATTCTTTATTTTGAAACCGAGTCTCACTAAGTTGCGGAGTGGCTCACTAGGTAGCTGAGGCTGGCCGCGAACCCGGATCCTCTGGTCTCAGCCTCCCGAATGCTGGGATTACAAGCATGCGCCACCATGCCCGGCTTATTCTTTATTTTGATTTCTTTCTTTTTTTTTTTTTTTGCAGTACTGGGAGTTGAACTCAGGGGCATTCTACCTCCGAGCTATACCCCCAGCCCTATTTTTTATTTTTTATTTTGAAACTGAGTCTCACTATGTTGCGGAGTGTCTCACTAGGTAGCTGAGGCTGGCCGCGAACCCGGATCCTCCGGTCTCAGCCTCCCGAATGCTGGGATTACAAGCGTGCTCCACCACGCCCGGCTATTCTTTATTTTGAAATAGGGTCTCACTAAGTTGTGGAGGACCTCACTAAGTTGCTGAGACTGGCTTTAAACCTGTGATCCTCCTGTCTTAGCTTCCCATGTACTGGGATTACAAGCATGTGCCACCATCCCTGCTCTCTCTGAACCATTTAAAAACTGCCCTATACTAAGCACGGCATCCCTCTGAGCATTCACACTAAAGGCTTCAGGACTGTGTCAGCCAAAAGTGTTAAGACAACGGAGGTGGGCTCGCACCACTGAGCACAAACTTGTCATCTGTATGATGGTTTCTTGTATATGTGCATTTTGGTTTTTGTTTGGAGCAGAGGCATAGGATGTTAAACGAAGTTACTGATATTATATCTCTAAATTTCAATAATTGGTGGAAGGTTCTAAATAAAAATTGCCACACTAAGGCAAGGCATACTTATGTCCCATTTGTAGGAATTGTACAGATGAGCTGGGTGTAGTGGTGCATGCCTGGTATCCTAGTTCTTAGAAACTGAGACAGGAGAATTGCACTTTTGAGGCCAGTCTCAGCAACTTTGTGAGACTGAGATCCTGTCTCAAAATTTAAAAAATACTCACCAGGTGTGGTGGTGCACACTTGTAATCCTAGTTCTTGGGAGGCTGAGACAGGAGATGGCAGATTCATGGCCAGTCTCAGCAACCTGAGAGGCCCTCCCCAACTAAGTGAGACCCTGTTTCAAAATATAAAGTAAAATGGGGCTGGGGTATAGTTGGGAGGTAGAATGCCCCTGGGTTCAGTCCCCAGTACCACACAAAAATATTTTTTTAAAATAATAGCCGGCATGGTGGTGCCTGCCTACAATCTCAGAACTTGAGAGGCTGAGACAGGAGAATTGCAGGTTTGAGGACAGCCACAGCAAATAGTGAGACTCTCATCAACCTAATAAGACCTTGTTTCCAAATAAGAAATAAAATTGGGCTGGGGGTGTGGCTCGAAGGTAGAATGGCCTCTGGGTTCAATCCCCAGTACAAAATAATAATAATAATAATAATAATAATAATAATAATTTTAAAAGGTGCTGGGGGTGTAGCTCAGAGAAAGAATGCACTTGGACTTGATCCCCAGTACCCTACTCCCCCACAAAAAGAAATTTTACAGATAAATATGGCTTATATGAGACATAGACTAATCAAGGTTCTAGTACTTTCAAAATACAAATATTCTTCTGAAATATAACCAAATTATATAAGTGCTCATATATGCATATTCTCACTGGCACTCTTTACTAAGGGCTTAGACTGCCCTTCTAAACTGTTTCAGATATAAATAGGTTTAAAATCAGATTACCTCCCCCATCCAGTCTCTCCATGTGTTAAACTGTCATCTGTCTCTCAACAATCTATGTACTCTCTCTTAACTATAGTGTTGTTTTGTTGTTTTACCCCAAACACAGACCCTATTTTATGAGATAGAAGTTTATGAGATTTTATAAGATTATTCCCTTCCCTCTTCCCATCCCTCCCTCACCCCCCCTCCCCACCCTGCCTTTCCCCTGTCTCTCTCTTTCTTTGTGGTACTGGGGATTGAACCCGGGGGCATTCTACCTCCAAGCTATATGCCTACCTCTCCTCTTTTAAAGTTTTTTTGAAACAGGGTCTCACTAAATTGCTGAGGCTGGTCTCAAGCCTGTGATCCACCTGTCTCAGCCTTCCAAGTACTGGGATTACAGGCATATACTGCCACGCTTGACTGAGGTTGTTTTTCAAATGAAATATTTCTGACCAAACACCTGCTTGGTGAGCATTTCCACTTCCACATGTAGGAGAGGAGAGAACACCCAATTTATGCTCTCCAAAGAACTTCTGTGATCAGGAAATTATTAATCAATTTTGCCTGTTAATCTCTGTGGTTTTTCACGGACTGAACACAGCAATATCCAGTCTTCAATTTATGGAAGTGTTTGAGGCTCCCACACACCATCTGTTGGCACAAATATTTCATATTTAAATTCACTTGTGATTGATCCTCCCCATGATTTCTGATTGTTTATCCCATCTCATATTTGGCTTCATTGTTTTAGTTCTGTCACTTATTTATCATATTCTGGCGGTTTCCTAGTTTTTCCATTTTACCTAAGGAATGGCAATTTTTTACTGTGATCATGTTTGAATGAATCCATATGTGTACAACATTAAAGTGAATATTCACTTGGATGCAATACTTACCTGATCTTTCTCCTCCCTAATCCCCAGAAAGAATAGTGTTATAAGAATTGACCTATTCAGTAGAAGCTCTGAGCCTCCCCTCTCCTGGCCCCTACTCTGCACCCTTTGTCCCAGGTCCTGCTGGTCATCCCTGCTGTATGTACCTGGGGTGCACAGAGTTGCTGTCAGTAAGACCAGCACTTCCCCAGCCAAGACTCCTGTGCCCACAGGTTGTTCTGTGCTTCAGCTTTTTTTTTTTTTATCTTTGATCTAACACCTGTACCCCTTTTTATTTTTTGTTTTGGAACAGAGTCTTGTTAGATTGCTGAGAGTCTCACTACGTTGCTGAGTCTGTCCTTGAACCTGTGCTCCTCCAGTCTCAGCCTTCCTAGTACTGTTATTACAATTGGGTGCCACCATGCCCAATGTGTTCTTTTTATTTTAGATTCAGAGTGTTATGTCTTATTTATTCAGTGCAGACAAAATGTACCTTTACTTAATTGAACTAACTGCCCCAAATCATTTAATAACAAATCCTAAACTATTTCTCCACAAATTAGTAATTGACATTTCTCAAATATGTCTGCATGTGATGTTTTATAGACTTCTTTTTCTGTACCATTCATTTCATTTTTAATTTCTTTTTTGGGGGGGTTGCTGAGGATTGAACCCAGGGGCATTCTACTTCTGAGCTACACCCCCAGATCAATTTTCATTTTGAATCAGGGTCTCATTAAGTTGCAGAAGGCCTCATTACGTAGCTGAGGCTGGCTGTGAACTTGCAATCCCCTGTCTCAGCCTTCCAAGTACTTGGATTACAAGTGTGTGCTGCCACACCCAGCTCTTCATTTTCTATTTCTTTTATTTCAGTATACAATGTGTTCCTCCTTCCCTTTCTTCCTTCTTTCTTTTTTGATACTGGATATTAACCCAGGGACATTGTGCCTCTGAGTTACACCTCCAGCCCTATTTTATGTATTTTTTAATTTTAGCCGGGCGTGGTGGCCCACACTTGTAATCCCAGTACTTGGGAGGCTGAGACCGGAGGATCAGGGTTCCAGGCCAGCCTCAGCTACTTAGTGAGGCTCTCCACAACTTAGTAAGATGCTGTTTCAAAAATAAAGAATAAAAAATAGGACTGGGGGTGTAGCTTGGAGGTAAAATGCCCCTGAGTTCCATCCCCAGTACTGAAAAAAAAAAAACAAAACAAAAACGAAACAAGGTCTCACTAAGTTGCTATGGGTATCACTGACTTGCTGAGGCTGGCCTCACTCAAACTTTCGCTCTTCCTGCCTCAGCCTCTCAAGTACTGGGATTACAGGTGTGCACCACCATGCTTGACTGATGTCTTTTTTTTCTGTTTAATTTTTATTTACTGAAGAAAACTGTGGCTGGGCACTGTGACATTTGCCTAAAATCCCAGCTACTTGGGAGATTGAGGCAATGTCATCTCAGGTTTGAGGCCAGTGTGGGCAATTTAGCGAGATCCTGTCCCAGAATACAAAAAAGGGCTGAGGTGTAGCTCTGTGGTAGAGCACTCCGAGTTAAATCCCTAATATTCCAAAATGAAACAAAACTTGTTTTTCATAAATACTAGACATAATTTAGTTATAATATCACCTAATTGAATTTTTGTTAAATAAACTTCTTACTTGAAAAACAAAATTAAATATTGTATCATTATGCTTCTCTATATTCTCATAATCTAGGTTTGGTGTTTTTTCTAAATTTCCACTTTCCTTAATTAATTTTACTTTATGATTCATATATATATTATTGTCATATACATCAAATCTCTCTCTCTCTTTTTTTTTTCCAGAACTGGGGATTGAACCCAGGGGCATTCTACCTCTAAGCCCTGCCTTAGCCCTATTTTTTATTCATTATCTTGAAGCGGGGTTTCACTAAGTTGTGGAGGGCCTCATTAAGTTACTGAGGCTGGCTGTGAACCTGGGATCTTCCTGTCTCAGCCTCCCAAGTACTGGGATCACAAGCGTGGGCCACTACACCTGGCTTCAAATCTCTAACTTTCTCGTTATTTAGCATATTTCAGGGTAATAATTCTGTGGTGTCTAGCAAGCATACAGCCATTCAGATTACAATGACCAATATAAATTTGTATACATTCCCTTCTTTATACTTTGTTTCTGTCTACTGATTAAACCATACAAACATAGTAATAGCCCCTCATGGAGGGGCCAAAAATAGTTATCTCTTCTTGAGCTAACATAAAAAAAAAAACCTCACAAAATAAAGTTTTACATTAAGGGCAATTTTTTTTGTGGTACTGGGAATTGAACCCAGAGGCATTCTGCCTCTGAGCTACACCCCCAGACCTATTTTATTTCTTATTTGGAAATAGGGGCTCACTAGGTTGCTGAGAACCTCACTAAATTGTTGAGGCTGTACTTGAAACTGTCATACTCCTGTCTCAGCCTCCCAAGTACTAGGATTACAAGCATATGCCACCAGGCCCGGTTCAAGGGCAATGCTTTGAAAGCTACTATCATGGAAGTTCAAAAATGTAATAAAGGCTATACATGCATCAGCAGTATTAAAGAATAATTATCTACACACATAATTCATTTTATCTATATATCCAATTATATTATCTGCAAGGAATTATCTTATCAAAAGCCCAAGATATATCCTTACATTTACAAGTAAATAATCAAGGATATGTATCTCCAAGTGGGCAACCTTTATTTGGAAAACCTCAATGTGTATGTGTCTGTGTGTGTGTGTGTGTGTGTGTGTGTGTGTGTGTGTGTGTGTATGGAAGGATTTCCTGAAAGTTAAACGTACTTGAAGATTGTTTTTCCTTGCATGGATAGACTAACACACATACAATTAAGCTCACATTTTCTTTATTTTAATTTTGATTTTATGGAGCTTAAAGTTTCATTCTGATTTAGTCTTTAGTAACTATGTAAAATATTTGCATTTGCAAAAAGCCGCAGCTGTAACATCTGAAAATTTCATAAAAGCTTGATTTTCTTCTGCTGCATGGTGGGGCATGCCTGTAATTCCAGTATTTGGAAGGCTGAGACAGGAGGATTGCAGGTCTCCACTTTAATCTCAGCAATTTAGCAAAACCCTCAGCAACATAGACCTTGTTTTAAAATAAAAAAAGATGGGCGTGTAGCTTGGAGGTAACATGTTCCTAGGTTCAATCCCTGTCCCCTCCCCGCAAGAAAAACCTGACTCTCATTTCCATCCCTACATCATATTAATTATATTAATTCTTTCCTATGTATATGTTTCTACTGGATTAAAATAATATAGCATAGTTCGTACATTCTTCTGATTTGTGTTTTTATCCCTTAGGCATAAGCCCTTGGGAAAATCCTATATTCATTTTACTACAAGGAAGCCTCCATGTTCTTAGAGAGTTATACAAAAATTAGCAGTAAGAAAACCTACAGAACTGGGTGTGGTGGTGCACACCTGTAATCCCAGTACTTGGGAGGCTGAGACAGGAGGATTGTAGGTTTCTGCCTGGCTTTAGCAGCTTAGTGAGACCCTCTGCAATTTAGTGAGATCCTATTTCAAAATAAAAATAGGGCTGGGGATGTAGCTCAGAGGTAGAATGCCCCTGAGTTCAGTTTCCAGTACAAAAAGAAAGAAAGAAGGAAAGAAAGAGAGAGAAAAGAAAAAAGGAAAGAAGAAAGAAAAACAGAAAGCCAGGGAAAAAATATCCATAGGAACGGGGCATGGTGGCGCACCCTTGCAATCCCTGTACTTGGGAGGCTGAGACAGGAGGATCTAGATTCACAGCCAGCCTCAGCTACTTAGGCCCTCCAAACTTTGAGACCCTGTTTCAAAATAA
Source organism: Graphiurus murinus (assembly GCA_004027655.1). Lineage (NCBI taxonomy): Eukaryota > Metazoa > Chordata > Mammalia > Rodentia > Gliridae > Graphiurus > Graphiurus murinus. The sequence goes on along the minus strand of PVLC010006201.1, from coordinate 64,619 downwards.
AGAATAAAAAATAGGGTTGGGGGTGTAGGTCAGAGGTAGAATGCCCCTCGTTCAATCCCCAGTACAAAAAAAAAAAAATCCACAGGAAAAACAAGACAGAGGCTAATAAATATGATAGCAGAGCTTTACAAAGATAAAATGGTTAAGAAATACATAAATATTATAATAAACATGGGGTACTTTTTGGCCCTAGGAATTCAACCCAGGAACATTCTATCTCAAAGTTACAGCCCAAGTCCTTTTTAACACATTTTTTTTAAACAGGGTCTTGTTAAGTTGAGAGTCCAAGTTACTGAGGCTGTTCTCAAACCTGCAATCTTCCTGTCTTAGCCTCCCAAGTACTGGGATTACAGGTATGTGCCACCATCCCCAGCTGGCACTTTTCTTTAAAAAGTTTTGAAGTCAGCTAGGCATAGGCATACATGACATTTTCTTTGTACTTGTAGCATTGCCTAACACCACAGTCACATCAGAATACATCCACATCTTCAAAATTACCATGATTGCAAAATCCACTAGATTCAGACACTGAGGTCACTGTCATCCTGGAGAGTTGTAGAGCTCGGCTGCTCCCTGTGCCCTCATTCATTCCCCTGCTCCCTTGTAGACGGACTCATGCTGTTTCCAATGCAAGTTTCCATGGATTGCCTGGGCACAAATGAACATAGAGTCTTTCTTTTTGTTTAAAGGGACAACTTATCCTTAGGATAAACAGGAAAAACTCTCCCCAGCCCCAGCAAGACATATTGTTCTTTTTCTCCTGATTCTTCCAACTTCAACTAAAATCAGCTTTACCTAGATATTGATGGAATGGCTTCTGGAAAATTGGAGATAGGGATCATCTTCCTCTTTCAGACTGGAGTTGGGATCCTGGGGAATTCTTTTCTCCTTTGTTTCTATAGCTGGGTGTTGCTCAATGGACACAGGGTGAGACCCACAGATGTGATTCTCAACCAACTGGCCTTGGCCAACTCCTTGGTTCTTTTCTCCAAAGGGATCCCGCAGACTATGTCAGCCTTTGGAATGAAGTCTTTTTTAGGTAATATTGGATGTAAACTTGTCTTTTATAACCACAGAGTGGCCACAGGAGTTTCCTTCAGCACCATCTGCCTCCTCAACGGATTCCAGGCTGTCAAGATTGACTCTACTTTGTGCAGGTGGATGGCTTTGAAGTTTAGATCCCTGACATTCATCAGATTCTGTTGTTTGCTCTGCTGGATCCCACACATCTTGATAAACTTATGTATCTTTGTAATTGTAAATGGTCCACTAAACCGCAGAAACCAAAGTGGGGAAGAAAGTTCTGGAGACTGTTCTTGGCCAATGGTGGGAACTTTTAACTTATTATTCACATTCCTATATTTTTCCCCTGACTTTTTGAGTTTGGGTCTTATGGTCTGGGTGAGCTGCTCCATGGTCCTTGTCCTGCACATACACAAGCAGCAAGTCCAACACATCCGCAGCCACAGCCTCTCCCACAGACCTTCCCATGAGGTCAGAGCCATGCGCAGCATCCTGATCCTGGTGAGCTCAATTTTTGCGTTGTATTCTGTCTATATTACTTTGACCATTTGGATGACCCTAGTTGCAAACCCAGGCCAGTGGGCAGTGAACATTTCTGTGCTTGTGGCCTCCTGTTTTCCAGCGTACAGCCCCTTTGTGCTCATTGTCAGTGACACCCGTGTCTCTCAGTTCTGCTGTGCCTACAGGGAAAGGAAAAAGTGACTTTCAAGCTGGGTGTGGTGGCACACGCTTGTAATCCCAGCATTTGGGAGGCTGAGACCAGAGGATCTGGGTTCGCGGCCAGTCTCAGCTACCTAATGAGGCACTCCACAACTTAGTGAGACCCTGTTTCAAAATAAAGAATAAAAAATAGAACTGGGGGTGTAACTTGGAGGTAGAATGCCCCTGAGTTCAATCCCCAGTACCACACAAAAAAAGTGACTTTCCTCTATTATTATTATTGTTGTTGTTGTTGTTATTATTATTACTATTATTATCGTTATTAGGTACTGAAGATTGAACCCAGGGGAATCTACCTCTGAGCTACACCTCAGGCCCTTTTTAAATTTTATTTTTGAAACAGAATGCTAAGTTACTGAAGCTGACCTTGAACCTTTGATCTCAGCCTCCAAAGAACCAGGATTACAGGTCAGTGCATCCTTTGCATTTCCATATGAATTTTAGAATTGGTTTGTTGATTTCTAAAAAAAGTTCATGAGAGCCAGGCACATTCCTATAAACTTAGCTATTTAGGAGGCTGAGGAAGGAGGATGGTAAGTTCAAGGCCAGCCTGGGCATTTAGTAAGACCCTGTACAAGATAAAGTAAAAAGGGCTGGGAATGCAGCTTAGTGGTAGAGCACCCCTGCTCTGTTCAATCTTTAGTCTCCCCACACAAATTCATGTGAAATACAAGTAATTGAGAACCTACTGAAAATCATGGAGAATGGGCAAATCACCATGTTGAGTCATTAATTCAGGAATGTGGTATGTGTCTTAGTAATGTTTGCTTTACAGTTCTTGAATGTATTTTGTTAAATGCAATCCTGTGTTTCAAGTTCTGATGCTATATATAGTACAGTTTTTCAATTTCCAAATATTCATTTTATATTGACCTTTTATGCCAGGACCTTGGTTGATCACACTTACTAGCTCTATTAGCTTTTTAAGTAGGTAACTAAGAATTTACTTCATAGATAACTATTCCATCTGTGAGTAATGGCCATCTTGTTTCTCCTCTTCTTTTTTTAACTGGAGATTGAACCCAGAGGCATTCTACCTTCAAGCTACACCCCTCAGCCCAATTTTATATCTTATTTGGAAACAGGGTCTCACTAGGTTGCCAAGAGCCTTGCTAAGTTGCCAAGGCTGACTTTGAAACTTCGATCCTCCTGTCTCAGCCTCCCAAGAACTGGGATTACAAGTGTGCACCACCATGCCTGGCTGGTTTCTTCTTTTACAATATGCACATCATATTTCCTTCCTTCCTTCCTTCCTTCCTTCCTTCCTTCCTTCCTTCCTTCCTTCCTTCCTTCCTCCCTCCCTCCCTCCCTCCCTCCCTCCTCTCCTTTTCCTCCTCCTCCTCCTCCTCCTCCTCCTCCTCCTCGTCCTCCTTCTTCTTTTTTTGGTTGTACTGGGGATTAAACCCAGGGTCTCACTATGTTCCTGAGACTACCCTGAAACCTGTAATCCTCCTGTCTCTGCTCTCCAAGTATTGGAATTATACGTGTGTGCCACCATGCCTCCTCTCCTCCTCCTTTTTTACATCACTAGCATAGACTTCAAGGGAATATTCTAAACAAATTGTGAGAATGCATATCCCTGTATTATGCCTAATATTAAGGAGAAAGCAATCAAGTTTTCACCATGAAGTATATTACTAGCTTTATGTTTTTAATAGCTGTTCTATATCAAGTTGAGGAAATGCCCTTCAATTCTGCCGCCAACTTTCTAACAACTACTATTTAGAATTAGCATTAGTCTCCATGGGTGCTATAGTTTGAATGTGTCCTATAAAAGTTCATGAGTTAGAAAACGTTATGAATTCTCAAATTCATATGTTGATAGTATTTGCAGGTGGGGCCTTTGGTAGGTAATTAGAGTTAGATGAGGTCTTGGAAGCAAGGCGTGATGTGATTAGTGCGTTTAAAAGAGGCAGAGAGATCTGAGCTGGCAGGCTCCTGCTCTCACATCAAGTGACACCCTCTGCCATGTTAAGATGCAGCAAGGGCCCCCTCTAGTGCCAGCACCGATACTGGACTTTTCAGCCTTCAAAACTGTGAGAAATGAATGTTTTCTTTGTGTAAGATACCCTATTTATGGTATTCAGAAAGACTAAGACAAAAGATTTAACAGCTGAGTCCCTTACAAGACTGCTCCAGAGGTCAGCCCTAGTCTCGGGGTTGCACTTCTGACCAAACAGCTATAATCTGGAAGGGGACATTCCATGACCCCCATTAAGTGGGACTCATATAACTCACTAGAAATGCTATCTATGATTCTAGTTTTCTTACAAAGAACAAAACCAAAAACAGCTAACTGGAAAAGACACATGGGGTGAGGTCTGAAATGGTCCCAGGTGTGGAGATTCCAAGGTCTTTCCCCATGGAGTAAGGGCATGTCACCTCCTCATATGTCCATACAGTCACCAACCAGGAAGTACAACCAAGCCCCCGTGTCCAGAAATTTGGTGGAGGTCTCATTTTGTAGTCTTGATGAAATCATAATCACATACATGACTGACCTCAATCTCTACTCCTCCCCCTCCCCAAAGCTCACTCTAGGAGAAAGTTTCAACCCTCTAATTACATGATTGGCTTTTCTGATAACTAGTCCCCATTCTGAAGCTTTCTGAGGGTCCACCATGAATCATCTCATTAGCGTAATAAAGACATGCCTCTCATTTAAAGAATAACAAAATTCTTTTTTGGTGGTACTGGGGGTTGAATGCAGAGGCCTTCTACCTCTGAGTTCTACCCTCAGCCCTTTTATATTTTTATTTTTAAACAGGGTCTCAGTAGGTTGCTAAGGTTCTCGCTAAATTGCCAAGGCTAGTCTTGAATCTCTGGTCCTCCGATCTTAGCCTCCCAAGTACTGGGATTACAGGTATGTACCACCATGCCCAGAAACTCCAAAATTTTGAAGCTCTATATAAGGAACCTGGGGCCAAGACCAGACATATTTCTTATTATACTACACCTTCTATTTAATATAGATTAATAAGCCAGACATGGTGGTACACACCTAGTACTGGAAGGCTGAAACAGGAAGATTGCAAGTTTGCAGCCAGCCTCTGCAACTTAACAGGACCCTGTTTCAAAATAAAAATTAAAAACATCTGGTGGTACAGCTCAGTGGTAGAACACCGTGGGTTTCATCCCCAGTACCACAAAATAAATAAATAAGTAAATAAATAAATAGACTAATAAATTCCAATTACTAAACCAACATTACATTCCATATGTATATATGACACACATTTCAGATTTAATTTGTAAAAGTTCTTTAAGGATTTTGTTGGATTTGGGAGCATTTACTTCCTTGTGAATACTGGTCTGTAGTTTTTAGAATTATTACATGGTGTTCCAGTCAGCATTCTCACAGACATACTCTAAAGACCCGACCATGTCACTTACAGTAAAGAAGTTTATTTTCTTTTGTTTTTGGGTTCAGCCTGTCAAGCCAGGGACCATGCATCTCAGGGCATGGTGGCAAGAAGTGGAGAGAAGTAGGGCACATGGGCTGCACTCCTCACATCATGGAGGCCAGAAGCAAGCTCCAATAGTAAGTTCTTCAGTGAAGATATGCACATGGCCAATAAGCATTTCTTATTAGTTTGAGATGATGATCTCACTTTTTTACTAAGTGACATGCACAGATTAAATTTTATATTTAATAATATTATATCACTAAGTTGCCCGGGCTGGCTTTAAACTTGCCATCCTTCTGTTTTAGCCTCCCAAGTAACTGGGATTACAGGTGTGTGGCACTGTGCTTGGCTTCTATTTGTTCCTGAGTGAGCCTTGTAACTTGTATTTTTCAATGAATTTTTGTTCTCCAAATTGTGGTTTATTTAGTTCCCATTATGTTTCAGAAGTGCTTAGTACCATACTATCTTTCCTTGCTCATATTTGTAATATGTGGATTTTTAAAATATGACAGGAAGTCTATCAAACTTATTGGTTTATTCAAGTTATCTGCTTTTTGAAAAATTAGATAAGATATAAAAAATTGATTTTCAATATACTATATACCATGCACAATGGGGATCTATGAAAGAGGGAAAATAAGTGGTGTGAAACATATGACTATCCCAAGTTACTGTGCAAAGAAATTCCTAGGCCCTAGTGGAAGGATGGGCCTAGGAAGGATGAGCCCAAAACTCAGCCCAAGTTATGGAAGCAGAGCTTGCCATGTGGGTTGGCCAAAGTGGCTGCAGTCCACAGAGTATAGGCCAGAGAAAACTCAGCTAAGTACTAATCTGTATACATATGCAGCAGGCAAAGGAGGACAGGTAAAGAACCAACTTGATGGGATTAGAACTTTAATGTAGAATGGTGGTGGGCGTGGTGGCACACACTTGTAATCCCTGTACTTGGGAGGCTGAGACAGGAGGATCATAGGTTTGTGGCCAGCCTCAGTTACTTAGTGAGGCCCTGTGCAATTTAGTGAGACATGATTTCAAAATAAAGACGAATATATATATTATGTCTCAGCCATATACATATATATGGCTGGGGATGTAGGTTGGAGGTAAAATGCCCTGGGTTCAATCCCTGGCACGAAAAGAAAAAAAAAGGTAAGTAGAATGGTTCTCTGCCTCGTAGTGGGTGGGGAATCAGCCTTAAATAAATGCTGCAATAGTCTTACTTAAAATGCTTAGAATTAAGGCCTCAAAAGGGTGTAAGTTTTGTATACAACTTAAATAAGAAGCAGAAAAAAATGAAAAATATCTACAGAAAAACAATATTCAGTAGTGGAAAAGGCAATATTCAGTGCCCAATCAAAATTTAACCATGCTAATGGCATCAAACAAGGTAGATTTTAGAGCAAAGAATATTCCCATAGATGAGGATCAGGATGGTAAAGAGATCAACTCATTCATTGGACACAGCAATAGAAAATGTTTATTCACCTAATAAAATGGCTTCAAAATACATGAAGAAAAACCTGAGAACTGTACAGAGAAATAGGTAAATCTACTTTATACTCAAAGATGTCAATAATCCTTTTCAAATAACTAGTGGAACAAAAACCAAAACACAGAAAACCAGTACAGATATGGAAAACTTAGACAACATTATTAACCATCTGGACCTTTGACATTTTAGAACCAGTCATCATGCATTCATCAACCAGTACAACATGCATTCATTTCAAGTGAACTTACAGAACTTACCAAGATAGCCGATGCTCTGGGTAATAAAGTCTCAAGAAATGTAAAGAGTTCGAGTCTTAAGGAATGTATTCTGACTGCAATGAAATTAGAAATGACCAGAAATAAAGAAAATCCTCAAATATTTAGAAACTAACAAACATATTTCTGAAAACCATATCAAAGAAAATCTTAAAAAAATTATAAATATTTTAAACTGTAATTAAAATGAAAACACAATGTTAGATTTTATGGGAGGCAACTAAATTCTTATGGGACAAATGTTAGCATTATGCACTTGCATTAGGAAAAACCAAAATGTCAAATGAAGGACCTCTTTTCATATTTATTTTGGTCTGGGAATTTCACTCAAGAGTGTTCTACCTCTGATCTACATCCCTGCCCCTTTTACTTTTTATTTTGAAACAGGATCTAAGTGTATTAAACCGGTGATTCTCTTGTCTCAGTCTCCCAAATACTGGGATTACAGGCATGACCCACCATGCCTGGCTTGCTTTCATATTAAAAAGTAGCAAAAAGAGAATGAAATTCAATAAAAACTGAAGGCAATAGTAAAGGTCAAAACTGGGAAGAAAAAAGGAAACATAAATTATGAGATAAATTAATGAAACCAAGTACTTTTAGAAGACTGATAAAATTGATAAATCTCTATACAAATTGATCAATAATAAGAGAAATACTGTACAAACATTAGCAGTATCAGATAAGAAATTGCTTGACCACAGATTTCACATACTACTAGTAATAAAGGAATTAAAACAGTACTTAAATATAATGTACAAACTCCTTGAAAGACACAATCCATCAAAGCACATTCTAGATAGAGAATATCCATACTTCTATCTACCATTGAAATTAAACTTGTAGTTGAAAACTTTCCCACAAAACAAACTCCAGGCCATGAGAGTTTCATTGGTGAATCTTCCCGGGCATTTAAGGAAGAAATACCATCTCTCATAGACTCTTTCAGAAAATAGAAGAGCAAGGTATATCTTCCAATTTATTCTGTGAAGCCAACATTATGATGAAACCAAAGACAAACTCTGTGAGGGTTTTTTTTTTTTTTTTTACAGAAAGTCAGAAACTAACATTCCTCATGAGTATAGATACAAAAAACTTGTACAAGGTTGGTATTACATTGGAAAATCAGTCAATTTAATTCACCATTAAAGATTAAAAGGCAAAGAAAGATGATTAAAAGGTAAAGACATATGATCATGGTCATCAGTACCCAGGAAAATCCCCTATAAGTCCCTACCTCCTTGTGTTTTTGCCTCTCTATAGTTCCCTTCCACCTTTTACCAGCACTAGTCAGTGTTACCTATGGAATGAATGGGAAATCATGGCACAGAACTTCCAGACTGAGTGTGTAACAGATCCCGAAGCTTGGTTCCTAGGTGATTTCTCTGTTCCTCCAGAGTGGAATACCCTCAGTAAACGCACAAATGGACTACTGACACACACCACAACATGGATGAAAAATTACACGAAGGCAAATACATCCAAATACATACTGCACTATTCCATATGCATAATATTTTAGGGAATGCAAACAAACCTACAGTGACAGATCATCAATGGTTGCTTGGGGATACAAGAGGGTGAGGAGAGATTATAAAAGGAACCAAGAAATTTTGGGCTTCATAGGTGCATATGTGTATCAAAACAAAGTTGTACATTATAAATATGTGCAGTTAGTTGTAAAAAAGATTTAACAGCTTTGACAATGGCCTTGGCCATAATAGACTTAGGTATAGGAGTCCTGAGAATTTCTGCAAACCCTCATAACAAAGCCATAGCGATGGAAACATGTAGATACCTTTCTTTCCCTCCCTTCTTTTTTTGTGGTATTGGGGACTGAACCCAGGGGCACTCTACTTTTAAGGTACACCCCCCAGTTCTATTTTATTTTTTATATTGAATCAGGGTCTCACTAAGTTGCAGACAACCTAAGTTGCTGAGGCTGGCTTTGAACCTGTGATCCTCCTGTCTCAGCCTTCCAAGTACTGAGATTACAAGCATATGCCACCATACCATATTATTATTATTATTATTATTGCTATTATTATTATTTTGAGAAAAGTTCACTGTGCTCCCTTAGCTCCCTGAATGGCTGGGACCACAAGCATACCTTGCACCCAGCTATATGGATGAATTTTAGAAGGGTCATATTCCTTACAGCCTGCTGCACTCTCCCAACTCCATTATTCAGTGTCCCGTATTAATTATGATCCCCTCCTGGTTCTCTTTTGGGACACCAGACTTTAAATCCCAAGAATTACATTCTCCTCAGAAGGGCTGGAGAAACAAGGGACCCAATTCAAGCTGCTCCCAGACATACTAAAGATTATCACGATAAACTCCCACTGCTCAGGGTGGCATTGTTCACACAAGTAATCTTGGCATACAGACTACAAGACTGAGCTCACACAGACCAGAATTCTTTCCTGGGAGAACATAGGTAGTAATGCAAGTCCGGCCATTCTAGAATGGGAGCTAACATTTCCCATCCTTATATTACCTCTGAGGCAGTCAGAGCTCTCACACACACAAAAAATGTTCATCCCTTTATGCCAGTGGAACCCAATCCTGCTCTCAGCCCAACCCACAAAAATGAACAGAATCCCCAATATTAAAGGTAGTGTAAAAATTAAGGCATGTTACTAAATCAGAATATGAAGGCAGGCAATTTCAGGTTAGATGTCTTGGAGGCTGATCATTCCATCACAAGTGCTACATGAGATCAACAGTGTCTACAGAGAAGGGAAACCTGGGCAAACAGCCAGAAGAATTCTGCTGGCCCAAACTGGGTCAAATCCATGCTTAAGCTAGTCAGGCAGGAAGAGGCAGGTATAGTGAGGGTCTGCAGTTTTAGGCTACTGATGACTGACTCTGGGAAACAGGTGTGCCTTTAAAAGCACACTGAAATATACAAGGCAGGTCTCTTCCAGAGCAAAGATAGGTGCCTCTGTCACAGGCACTGGCAGTCGATATTCTGGCAAGGGTCCTGGGGAAGTGAGAAAATACAAGGTAGCTCCAGGAAGCTTCCCACATAGCTGACACTCAGGATTTCCCCAGGATGGGTATCTGAATGCATGTGGTTCAACTTCTGGCTGATGGCTACATATAAGACCACTCTCTGGGCCTCTCTGGTGCCATTCATTGTGATCAACAAGGAGATGGCATAGTACCTACTAACCTAAGGCCGTTCTCCTGTGTGAACTTTCCAATGCCGGATAAGAGAAGCCCTTTGCCTGAAGGACTTCCCACATTCACTGCATTTATATGGCCTTTCTCCAGTGTGAATCCTATGGTGCTGAATGAGTACGTGTTTGTGGCTAAAGGCTTTTCCACATTCACTGCACACATATGGCTTTTCACCATTGTGAACCCTTTGGTGTGCAATAAGATCAGAGCTTTGGCTAAAGAACTTCCCACATGCAATGCATTCATAAGGCCGGGCTCCAGTGTGAATACTCCAGTGTTTAATGAGCCTATATTTGTGACCAAAGTACTTCCCACATTCACTGCATTCGTAAGGCCTTTCTCCAGTGTGAACACTCTCATGCTGAACAAGTGTGGATTTGTGGCTATAAGCTTTCCCACACTCACTGCATTTATAAGGTCTTGCTCCAGTGTGTACTCTCTGATGTACGATGAGGTTAGAGCTATGATTAAAAACCTTTCCACATATTCCACACTCATAAGGCATCTCCCCAGTGTGGATTCTCTGGTGCTGAGCAAGTATAGGTTTGCGGCTGAAGGTTTTCCCACATTCACCACACTTATAAGGCCTTTCTCCAGTGTGGACTCGCTGGTGCTGGACGAGTGAGTCTTTGCGACTGAAGGCTTTCCCACATTCGCCACACTTGTAATGCCTTTGTCCACTATGAAAAGCCTCCTCACATGTGGTGCTACCATGTGGATCCCACCCACTGGGAGGGTCATGGTTCTGGAAAATGCTGGAGCTGCTTGTGAAGTCTTTACAACTCTCTCCTGTTATAGCAGGCATCTCTTCTGGTTGGACAGGACAGCTGTTCACAAAAAAAGTTCTGCCCTTATCCCTTCTGAAAGATTTCTCTTCGTCAGGCTGGTGCTGATAAAGGTGTGCATTGGACTGGAATTGTTTCCCACGCGTCACACACATGTATGGTTTCTGCTCAGGGTATACATCCTGGTGCTTGGCCAAGTGTAAAATGTCTTTTAAGTCCAGGCCACACATTGCACAAGAGTGGGACTTCTGGGTAGAAAAGTCTCCCTTGGGAGTCCTGATCTGTGATACTCCTTCTATAGAAATGCTCTGTTCAGGTGACTTCTTATTCTGTACTCCACGCCAACAACCTGAAAGCAGAGAAATGCTGGTGAAGTACAAACTGACACAGGTGAGAAGCAGGCAGCATCATTACAAATGTGTGTCAATCTGAACTAAGATTGTAGGTCACAGGAGGTCAGGATCAGGGGACCTGAGCTCAGGCTCAGTAAAGGTCTGCGGGACAGTAGTTGGCACCTGAAGGTCATGGAATGGAGGAGGTTTTGAGTAGGAGATGATACAAATGTGGGCTTTATAGCACAGGAAGTAGAGGCAGGTCCTGGATGAAGTCTTTCACAATCAGATTTCCTAAGCTGCTGGGGACAGGTGAGAGTTGTACAGAAAGTCCATATTCAGCCTCAAGAAAATCAAAATACTACTGGGTAGCTGTTGTTTAAAGACTGTTTGGGATATGTGCAGGTCTCATGACACATTGAGTATAATAGGCCAACGTTGAAGAGTATTGGAATTGGAGCAATGAAGAGGAGTAGGTAAGATGTGGAGGCAGAGATGTTAAATGGTCAGAGGCCAAATATCGAAGCATAAAAGACAAGCATGTAAATGGGAAAGTATTGTGGACCATCAACGGTTAAATTTCTGAGGTCAATTAGACTGTCTCAGCAACACACACACACACACACACACACACACACACACACACACACACAGTGAGCTGTGCAGAGAATTCCTGCACGCAGGACTATCTCAAGGTCCTGATATCAGAAATGAGCCCAGATGGACATTCCGTTATACTGTGTCTATCCTTGATGTATGCTGAGAATTGCTTTTTTCCTCTAAATTACAAGTTGCTTTCTGTGTATCCTGAGTTTGGCATTAAACATCATTAAAAATAGGCTTCTATAAGGAGATTGGCAGAAGTAGCAGAGATATAGTGGTAAAGGAGCTCTCTGCTTCTCTCTCCGGCTGCCCCACATAAATAACTAAATATATAATACATAAATAAATGAGTTAAATTTCATTAAGATTCCAAGTCTACATGTAAGGTCACAAATAAGCCTAAACTGTCTGTGGCTACTGAGAAGTGATCCTTTTAGTGGCCTCAGCACTAAAACAACCATGGGAACAGAGAAGTTATCGAATGATTTGACATCACAGCTGAGTTCTCTCTCTCACTGGGGCCACACCCACCTAGAGTCTCTCTGGCAATGGTTGGAGTCCTGTCCACCCAGGCAGGTTCCCAGGGCTCACTGCCCAGCTCCAGTGAAGCAACTCCATGGAACATGGAAGATGCATATCCTAAGGGGAAGATAGGACAGGTGAATGGCCAGCACTGGTCTAGGTGACCCATCCCATAGAAAAGAAAAGTAAATATCAAAATAATGTCAAAGTAGGGTCAGCTCAGTGGTCCTAGCAAGTAATGACCATACTGGTCACTGCAATTTTGGTCATAGGCAAGCCACCGGAAATGGCTGCTAAAAGGGGCAGAATCTGGGCCACATGGATATAGACAGAGGCATGCAGTCAAGGAAAAAATGAGCTGGGTTTGATCTACTGGGCTGTAGGACTGTAGGACACTTGGCTCCTGGTTCTATCCTTGTAAACCTTTGGGACAGCAGGTTGGGGACTACTCAAAAGCAGGAGGCAGCAGTGCACATGATCAGGCCCAATATCCACAGCACCTACTCCTGAGGACTAAAAATGTGGTAGTACCCATGGCTCTGATGCAGGTTAGAATGTGGCTGCCCTGGGAAAGGGAGGAAGGGCTGAGGCCTGTCTAGGACACTGGGGTGGATACAAGGGCCTTACCCAGGGAGGCCATAAGTGCAAAGTTTTCCAGCATCACATCACGGTAGAGGAGCCTCTGAGCCTCATCAAGGAGTTCCCACTCTGCCTGGGAGAAGTACACGAACACATCCTCAAAGTTCACTTGCCCCTGCCATGATGGGGAGAGCCGAGTCCATGAGAAGCCTTCCCCCCAAGAGCCCCCCAGATAGCTCCCTCCTACCTAATCTCTAGCTCAGATGAACACCTGGACCATGTGCCATTGGTGTCTGCTCTCTCCTCATGGTCCTATTAATCACTATGTCCACCTATAGCAACAACTGGCAGGAGGGTAGACACACCATTTAAACTCTGGGCCTGGGATACAGGGCCCTACCTGTCAGCTAATTCCCCTGGGATTGCTAAGATCATGCTGACCAGACAACTAAAGTTGGGCTCACCGTTTTTCTTTAAGCCTGGTACCAAGCCATGACACCATGAATCAACACTCCTGTCCTCGTGCATATCATTCCTTGGCTGACACTTGTCTCACAACTCTGGCCCTCCGCCCAGTTGGCAACTTCCATCATCACCTTTCTCATTCACTAAGTGTACTACCAGTGAGATGAGAAAATTCTTCCTCCTAAACCCTACACATCACCTTCCACCTCTTGGATGGCTCCTTCCTGAGCCCCTTTATAGAAGTCCAGTCCTTTATGTGCAACAGTCCACTTGACACCTTAACTCAGTGTTTTCTGGAACTTTTCAGACTCATCATATGGCCAGAAATAAACTCCTGATATCCATATTGAAAGATACTAGTAACAATGATTTGCTCATCTCAGATGATCAGATGATGGAACTTCTACCCTTCTAGCTGGTAAGGCCAAAGACTTTAGGGTTATGTCTTTTTTTTTTTTTTTTCCCTCTCACATCAGAAAATCTAATCACGGAGCCGGGCGTGGTGGCGCACGCTTGTAATCCCACCATTCGGGAGGCTGAGACAGGAGGATCCGGGTTCGCGGCCAGCCTCAGCTACCTAGTGAGGCACTCCGCAACTTAGTGAGACTCGGTTTCAAAATAAAGAATAAAAAATAGGGTTGGGGGTATAGTTCGGAGGTAGAATGCCCCTGAGTTCAATCCCCAGTACCGCAAAAAAAAAAAAAAAAAGAAAATCTAATCACTTCTCCCATCTACAAGTTACTTCTTTGGCCCATTCATTATCATCATGCACCTGGAATAAGAGGAATTGCCTCGTCCCTGGTCTCCTTGAGTCTACTATAATTCACCAAACCCTTATCATACCCAGTTAGTTCTTCACTTGGCATCAAGAGGGATGTTGTTAAGACCTAGGTCAGATCACCTCCCTCTGCTCCACACTTCCTACCACCCTTAGAACATCCAGCTCCCGTACCAGCTGTTTCAGACCTGACTCCTTCCCTGTTGTCCTTGGTTCTTACCAGACATGGTGACCTAGGTCCTTTGTGTGTGTGTGTGTGTGTGTGTGTGTGGTATTGAGGATTGAACCCAGGGGCATTCTACCTCCAAGCTACACCCCTAGTCCTATTTTTAATTCTTTATTTTGAAACAGGGTCTCACTAAGTAGCTGAGGCTGGCTGCGAACCCGGATCCTCTGGTCTCAGCCTCCCAAGTACTGGGATCACAAGCGTGTGTCCACCACACCTGGCTTGGTGACCTAGTTTCTTAAAGACTACCATCTCAGTCTCACCTCAAGTATTTGCACATGCTGGCTCATGTACCTAAAACAACCTTCCAACCTTATTCCAATGGTTGCCAGAACTGAGAATGCCTGTATATAATCCCTAACCATGGGCTCACGGTTTTTCCAGGGTCCCAGATCCAATAAATCAGAGAATAGTAGGAAAGTATGACATCACAATTCTAGAGAATGTATGGCTGATGTAGGGCACAGTGAGAGTATCCTCCCCTCACCTGTTCAGGGTCCATAATTACTTCCAAGTTTATAGGAACCTGTGGGAAGAAGGAGATTGTGAGAGGCAAGAAACCATGAAGCGGCAGCAAGGGCTCTGGCTCATCCTTCTCTACCCTGCTACAAAGTGACTTGAGTTGTCTACCTTCTATACATCAGTCTTTAGGCCCACCTATTATCAAATGTGTCACCTCAGACTAGTTATCAATCTTAACAGTACCTCACTGCCTTCATCAAATCTCTATACAGCCCTATACTGTTCTTCCCTGAGAAGTCTATGGAATACTATTTATTTCTTGTGGCACTGGGGATTGAACCCAGGGGCATTTTACCTCTGAGCTACACCCCAACCCTATTTTACTTTTTATTTTGAAACACGGTCAAATCAGCGATCCTCCTGTCTTGGCATCCCAAGTACTGGGATTACAAGCGTGTGCCACCATGCCTGGCTTATGGAATAATTCTTAAACCCCCCGTTTGCATCTGTATGTTCATGACTTTTGGTGGCTCTTATCATCCTCAAAATTGAGGCCCAACTGTTCAGGCTGATAACTGGGCCTGATCTTTGCAGACACCGAAGACCCAAGTGCTCCAGCTGTCTAACCTCCAAGTATTTGCACAGGCCAGTTCCTCTGCCTGTAACGACCTTACACAACCTATTATACTGGCTGTCAGAAATGGGACTCAACCATGGGCACCTCCATTGCCCTGGACGTAGGAGACTGAGAGCCAAGCAGTGACCTAAGAAGCCTGTCATTCGTGGATTTAGGGTTCAGATATGTAGTCGGAGCAGGAACCGGGGACGCACCCACCTGCACCGGGTCTGTCAACGCGGCCGCCGCCTTCGAGCCTGTGGACTAGGGAAGGAGGGGGACAAGAGCACGGCCAAAGATCCACCCTCCAGAGCCCAGCCCAGCGGCTCTGTACCTCGGGCAGCGCCGCTACGGAGCCTCAGACCCGCCTCTATTTAGGCAAGTCAACATCTCCTCTCACGTTTTCCTTTTCCTGTTACTACTGGTTTGACGATGCGTTCCGGAGACAGTTACTAATCGAAAAGAAAAAAAAATGGCCGCCGGAGGAGGGAACAGGAAGTCCCGCCCAACGTCTTTCGTACCAACGGAAACGCCGCTCCCTAGGCCTTGATTAATTAGAGCCGCCGAGGCTCCTGGGTAATGTAGTTTCCATGGCACCAAAAATGGCGCTTTGCAATGCCCGGGAACTACGGTGTAAAGATCAAACTATGCCATCAGGGGCGTCTGGAGTCTGTGGACTAGGTCGAATTTTGCTTTTTCTTAAAAAGGCTGCATTTATATTACTGCAATTTATCACAGAAATATTTCGATACATATTAATTCAGCCTCCTTATGCAAAGAATGATCACCAAAAATAAATAAATAAATAAATAAATAAATAAATAAATAAATAAATAAATAAATAAATAAATAAATAAAAGAATGGACATGCCCTACGTTAATGTCACCCAGACTTCTACAGCCGGAAGCTAATAAATGTTATGGTATTTTCTTTTTTTTTTGCAGTACTGGGGATTGAACTCAGAGGCATTCTACCTCCGAGCTTCACCCCCAGCCCCATTTTTTATTCTTTATTTTGAAACCGAGTCTCACTAAGTTTCGGAGTGCCTCACTAGGTAGCTGAGGCTGGCCGCGAACCCGGATCCTCCTGTCTCAGCCTCCTGAATGCTGGGATTACAAGCGTGCGCCACCACGCCCAGCTTTGGTATTTTCTGTACAGGATACATATATCCGGAAGCTCTAGAGCTAGTTTTCAGAGCCTCGGCACTTTGGGTCAGTTACAAGAGAGAAAAGACTCCAAATGCAACCATTAAGTGCAACATGAAATAGGGATATTTGGTGGTCCTAAAGTATGTGGAAAATTCTGTGTCTCTAGTTACCTCAGAAAATATTTCTTCCTCCATATTCTCCTGTCAGTGATTGTGTCAAACCCATCTTTTTCAAGATATTTGTACTTCATAGAGATGTATGAAATAACTTTTAGCATTTCACAAATATTTGAAAAAATGGGCAATTTACCAAATGTTATTTGACAAAGAAAAGGGCAACATGAACAATTTCCACCAAAGAAATAACCATCAAACTAAATTTCTATACATAGGAAAAAAAACATGAGCCGGGCATTCGGTGCACGCCTGTAATCTTGTACTCAGGGGGCTGAGACAGGAGGATCAAAGGTTCAAAGCCAGCCTCAGCAATTTAGGCTCTCAGCAACTTAGGGAGCTCCTGGGTCCAAATAAAAATTACAATAGAGCTGGGAGTGTAGCTCAGAGGTAGAGTGCCCCTGGGTTCAATCCCCAGTACACACACACACACACACACACACACACACACACACACACACCTTTCATGAAAGTGTAACATGGAATAAGGATAGAGAGTAAGCAGCATCTTTTGATTAAAATAACTGCTCATTACTGTGTAAAGCATGAATGTATCTCCTTATGGTGCTAAAATTATCAACCCTCATGCATAGCCTCATTAACATATAAAATTGAAAATAGCCACTGTTTTTTAATTAATTAATTTATTTTTGTGGTACTGGGGATTGAACCCAAGGGCATTCTACCTCTGAGCTATACCTGCAACCCTATTTTTTTATTCTTTACTTTGAAACAGGATCTCAATAAGTTGTGGAGGGCTTCACTAAATAGCCAAGGCTGGCTGTGAACCTGCAATCCTCCTGTCTCAGTCACCCAAGTACTAGGATTACAAATGTGTGCCACCATGCCTGACTCCCAATATGTGTTTTAAATATTTTATATTTCCAAGTAGAAAGTAAATATATTCACAACACCATTCCCAATGTAGTGTCTGTAATTTTAAGCTTAAAATATATTGAGTGGAATCAGAATTCTGCATCTCAAAATGTTGTGTTCAAATATTCATTTAAAATGAGTCATAGCCCAAAAGCAAAACTTAAAAAAAGAATTGTCCAACTTCTAAAAGAAGAGGAAAATATTTGTGATCATATTAAGCATATATGTCATAGATGCAATAAGAAAACAAGACTACAACAGAAAAACGTATTGGACTTCCTCAAAACCAAGACTTTATGATTCCTCAAAAGAATGTGCTAACTTTGTGAAACAGCAAGCCAAAGACTAGCTAAAAGTATTTGAAAATCACATATCTGGGTGAAGAGTTGTACAAGGAATGTATTAATATATCTCAAAACTCAAGACTGACAACAAACAATAAAAAGTAAAAGATTTGAACAGAGATTTCCACAGAGAAATTAACCAAACTGCAAATAAGCACATATAAATTTACTCAACATCATTAGTCCTGAGGAAAGTGTAACTTAAAACCAACATAAGACATCATTATGTGTCCATTAGGCTGGCTAAATTAAGAAATATTGACCATACAAAGTATCAGTGATGATATAGAGATGGTGGTGGGGGAACTCACCCACTGCTAGTGGAAATACACAATGACACAGTTACCTCAGAAAACAATTTAGCAGTCTCCTTTACTATTAAACATACACTTATCATACAACTCATCAACTAAATTCTTAGATATTTACTCAAGTTACATGAAAACTTGTGTTAAAAAATATACAATCAGCCGGGCATGGTGCCACACATTTGTAATCCCAGGAGTTGGGAGGCTGAGACAGGAGGATGGCAGGCTTGTTGCCAACCTCAGAAATTTAGCGAGGCCCTCTGCAACTTAGTGAGATTCTGTTTCAAAATAAAATATATATATAGGGTGAGGGGTGTAGCTCAGAGGTAGAATACTCCTGGGTTCAACTCCTAGCATCAATCAATCAATAATCACACACAAAAAACTTATACAGATACATGGTAGAGGTAGATTTATTTATTTATTTATTTATTTATTTATTTATTTATTTATTTATTTATGTATTTATTATTTAACTGAAGATTGAACTCAGGAGCATTCTGTCTCCAAGCTACACCCCCAGCCTGATTTTATTTTTTATTTTGAAACAGGGTCTTGCTAGGTTGATGAGAGTCTCACTAGTTGCTGAAGCTGTCCTGGAACCTGAAATCCTCCTGTCTCAGCCTTCCAAGTACTGGGATTACAGGTGTGCACCACCATGCCTTGCTATGATAGTTTTATTAGCCTACAGTTTCTTACAAAAAAATCCTTAACATATTAATAGATTAACAAGCTATGGTGCATGCATAAAATGCTACTTAGAGTATAAATAATGAAGTATCGACAGTCAAAACAAGGCAATCACAAATGCATTATACTAAGTGGATGAGACAGACTGAAAAGCCTGCAAGAAGTTGGATTCCATTTACATGACCCAGAAAAGTGTGTCCCTAAAACTCCAAAGACAGAGATTATATCCATGGTTGCCATGGGTCAGGTATAAGAGGAAGAAAAGTGGCACAAGAGAAGAGAGAGCTGGGAACTGAGCACTGGATGTGTAATCACACCCAATTCCTCATGTTACTCCTTTCCTCATTTCCTGGCTCAGCTATTATATCTCATGAACATACTTTTTGTTACTCTAACTCACCAGATTTTTTTTTTTACCTCATGTCTTTAGCACACACCTTTTCTTTACTTGAATATTATTAGACATGGCTCTCCTATGGCTTCTTCCTTCTTATTTTCTTGTCCTATCTTGATTATCACTCCTTGAAAGGCATCTAGCCCATCTGAAGGAACAATGTCCCCCAGTCCTCAGTTTAAACATTTCCAACTCCTTCTTCAATTGTCATTCACTCACATTTCTCCCTTTCATCCCCTATTATTTTCACCACCATATTTGGAACAACTATTAGCTCTTTTTTTTTTAAGCCATTCCAGGCCTAGTTCCAAGACAAATTGAGTTTAAATTACACAAAATGAGACTCGTATTTTGAAGGCGTGGCCTGGCAAGAGACTCTTTGGTACATTTGAGTGGTATGTGCAAAGAAAAAATAACGTTCCCCTAGTATTTTCAGTTCTTTTCCCGTGAATCAGTGACCAGCAGAAAAAGGAAATCCAAGTAGTTCTTAAAACTGGAGTATTTAATGGAGCAAGGAGAGGGTTGAAGTGGTCAGGGATAGCTGTACCCCTGGGTGGTTTGCGATCCTTAAATACTTTGTCTTACTGGAGAGTCAGAATAGTCGATGGTCACCAAGACAACTTCTGCGTGGGTTGTTGCCTTTGGTTATAAGACCCTGGGAAATACCAAGTTATAGGGTTGTTTACCTATTGTGGATCAAAACTGGCCCTCTGAAATGTCAGTCCCCTCTTTTCCTTAGAATACAATTCTATTTCTGTATGCTGTGGCATCACCTACCTGTCCACTTTTTCTTTTAAAGATAGTTCTGATAAAACGTTATTTTTGGCTCTTTAGATGAGAGGCCTTGACTTGTGCAAGGACCAGTTCCAAATAAATAAATAAATAAATAAATAAATAAACAAATAAAACAAAACATTGCTTCAGCACCGTCGTCTTTCATATTGAGTGTCTCCTTGACATGGGAAATTTGGTAATGTATCCATGATTCAACCCAAGGGAACCAATTTATTGTTGTCCTGAAGTACCTCTTCAAGTTTCTCAGGAGAAGGGGAGACTAGAAGAGCAGCTGCCCAGGGAAACTGAAAAACAAGCCCATCTACAACGACTACAGTCTCTGGAGGAGACCCACGGCAGTTCTTGACCCAGATTACCCCCTCAATCTCCACCTTTGCTGTTTAGCCCACTTCCTCCAAGATTGACGGTTATGGGAACCACATTACCCAGAAGGCGCTGCGCCGAGCGCTGACAGCTCTGGGCCAATGAAAATGGCCATTTCCAGCACTCAAAGCGCACCGGGCGGGACTTCCGGTGTCACCTGGCTGAACCTTTGGGTCTGTTTCTAGAGGAGGGGGTTGCTGCGCGTTGAGGTGGTGGCGTGGACAGGAAGGCTCTAGAGGAGGTGGTTTTTTTTTCCCCGCGGCGCAGAGGCAGCCTGAGGCTTGGCGACGCTGCCCACCTGACGTGCCAGCCCGGGAGAGGGAGCGCCGCGGAGCCCGGTCCGGGTGAGCGAGCGCCGTGTCCTAGAGGGGCTGCACGCGTCCCGTCCCGCAGCCCCGGCGGCCCCGGAGACGGCTGGCGCTCGCGGCGGCATCGTTGTGCTTGATGTTACCGGGTGTTGACAGAGTGATGGTCAGGGCGGGCTTGGAAGCGATGCTGAGCACTGAGGCGCACAGGAGGGCTCGATCTGTTTTTCAAAGTTTTCCAAGCTTCCCCCAGGGAAAACAGGTCAGAACAGGGGCGACGAGGGTGCACAGAGACTAATGAGTAGGTAAATCCAATAGACTAATGGAGAATTCTGGTGGGACTGGACTGTGGAGGAGGCAGTAGAGAGGAGAGGAATGATCAGATCTCTTCGGATGGATTTTAGAAACGGAGCCAACAGGACTTCCTATTGCATCACAAGTGGCTGTAAAAGAAAGTAGAGGGGAAAGGACCATCTTGGTTTTCATTTGTTTATTCTGAATAACTGGAAAGATGCAGGGAGCAGGTTTCAGGGAGATTAGGAGTTGGGTTTTGGGCATGGTGATTCCAAGATATCCCAAAATGAGTGTCACGTGGGCAACTGGATCACTCACGTAGAGTTCTGGGGAGGGATCTGGGCTGGAGATAGCTAAGGGATGGTGTCACACACACGTACATGTGTTTATATATGTTTTGTGTATGTGCATGCGCATGTGTGCGGTACTAGGAATCGAACCCAGGGGCATTTTACCTCTAAACTATATCCCCAGCCTTTTTTTTTTTTTTTTTTTTTTTAAATAGGTTCTCAGTAAGTTGCTGAGGGCATGGTTAAGTTGCTGAGACTGGCCTCCAACCTGCCATCCTCCTGTCTCAGACTCCCAAGTACCAGAATTATAGGCATTTGCCATTATGCCTGCAGGCTGGGCTTATATTTAGAAGGGAGAACATTTTAAGGTTTTTATTTCAGATGGGCTGTGAAGTGAGGGAGCAGAGAGATGGGCCTGGAGGGTAGGACTGACTCCAGAGGGGCAAAGTCCTGTGTCTAAAGTGGTTCTGGTTGGTGTCTGCAGGAGTGGAAAGTTATAGAGTATAAGGACTCAGGACTAAAATGGAGGCTGGCGTGTTGGGCAGTATAGGTTTGTCATTCTAGGCTCATAAGGCCCTCATGTCCACTTCCTGCAGAGAAAATGAAATGTCAGCTAGGTTGATGGAGTAGCCCCTTTGGTGCCTAAGTTCCCCCAGCCTTAAAAATAGGCGGGATGATCACCTGCCCCAATGAAGACCCCAAGTAGAATTGCCTCCTGGAGGGTTTATAACAAGCTGAAGTTGCTAAACCTAGCTACTTGATTTCCTTAGACCCGGACCCTGTATTTATTAAGTTTTGAAGTTATGAAATAAGTAATTATTTAGGCACTAATTACTCTCAGGTACAATTAAAGCAGTATAGATTTAACCAGTTAAGTTGTTTTAAGCACTTAAGTGGTTGAAAACTTAGTATGTTGTCAGCATTTAGTTGAAATCAAATGTCTTTAAATGCCACATTCTTATCTCAAATATATGTTAAAAAAACCTATATTATCAAAGCCTGCAAGTTTATTTGCATGGAAATTGTTGACAGAAGCATTAATTATGTGCACAGTAAAGGATTAGTACTTAGTACTTGACATATAGGAGTGGGTTTGAGACAATATTCTTATTGGGTGGGGACCATTCTTATCCCCAAGTTACAGTTAATGACACTGAGGCTTACTTAGGAAGGTCAAGTACTTGTCCAAGGGCACACAGCTGGTAAGAGACATCACTGAGGACTGAGGCCCATATGGTAAGTCAGGCATACCAGACTCCAAGGTATGTGAGGGAACTTGTGTGATCCTTTGGGATGCCAAACAACTTTGACTGCTTCTCCTGGTCTTGCTTTTTTATAGGTTCCTATGGCTGCAGAATCACTTATAGATCATGCAGAGGTAAGTGGAAGTTGCCCAAGTGCCTTACCCTCCTTAGTTCCCACCTACATAGTCTCTGGGATTGTATTCTCCTAGGACTCTTGCTTTCTGTTTTGGCTGATCTTCCATCTGAGTTATCTAGAAAGTGATCACATAGTCTCAGTGCCATAAGTCCAGATCAGAGATTATATGGAGAGGTTCCCGCTCCTGGCAATCATTGGCATAAGATTCAGAAGGTATTAGAGTTACAGTGATCAACCTTAGAAAATGCTTGGAGGTGAGGTTGAGCTGGGAATGCTCAGGCAAACTTAGGTCTCCATTATGTCTGATGGAAATAGTGGGAGGCAGGAGTTAGGCTTGGAATAGTAGCCTAAGGAGCTGGGCTTCTATTCCAAGATGTAAACAAAGTATGGTACAAAGAGTGAGGTGCATGTTGGGAGGGTGTATAAGTAGATGGTCCCAAGGACCTTGTTTTGGGAGTGTAGGGCATAAATCACCTAAATATGGTCATATTTTAAAGCAGACCCCAGGTAGACTGTCGGGCAGGAGAAAGGTAGAACTCTGCATATAAATCTTAGAACTTAACTAGACACTACCTGTCCATCTAGCTATTATTGTGGGGGGCAAACATAGGGATCAGTAGGAACTTGAGCTTTAGTACGAACTAGGCACAAATGTCACCAGGGCCTGGTATCAGCTCTGAGTTAAAGAGCTAGGGAGGAGGTGAGCAGGAGTAGATTTGGGAGGGGGGTTGCTGCTGAGAATCTCAGAGGAGGGGGCTATGTGTGAACTCAGCTCTCCCCATCATGGCAGGGTCATGTGACCTTTGAGGATGTGGCTGTCTACTTCTCGAAGGAGGAGTGGAAACTGCTTGATGATGCTCAGAGACTCCTGTACCGCAATGTGATGTTGGAGAACTTTGCACTTATGACCTCTCTGGGTAAGGTTCTCCCACCCCATCACAGCATCCTGGGCTAGGCTCAGCTCTTCCTCTTTCCTGGGGTAGGCATATCTTTCCCAAAGCTGGACTGTGGAAAGTTCTTCTTTCCTGGAGTAGGTATTGTAGGTGATAGTCCTGGGATCTGTATACTACCACCTTCTCTCTTGAATTATCCCAAAACCATGCAGGAAGGGATTTAGGAATCAGGAGTAAATCTGTAGCAATTCTCTGTCCCAGATCCTGCCATCTATCTCTAGAGGACATACTTTGGATTTGTCTATGTCAGGAATTGAGGCATGATGTGATCACTTCTTGACTTTTTTCCTACAAGAAACTCCTCTTAAGATTCCTTTTGTATTTAGTTTTCTTTGGTTGGTTATGGGATTGGTCACTCTGTCCTAGTGTTGACCACTTGCCTGTCCTATCTTTCCCTTAGGACTTGCATCTACTAGGACCCTTGAAATTACTCAACTGGAGTCATGGGGAGAACCCTTCATGCCTATGCAGGGAGTCATGACTCCAACCATGCTGAGAGGTACTTGGAGGGTAGAGCTGGGGGAACTATGAATCAGGGATGGGTTGATGTTAATCTTTGTAGTGATTCTGATGTTTTGGTACCAAGGCAAGGAGTCATGGCTCACTTTTATTTTTTTCTTCCCACGTTACCTGTTTATCATTTTTCTTATTTCTGACCCAAAGTTATTCCCCACCTATCTGTTTTCTGTGTTTTACCCACTCCTGCGCAGCACTCTCTAATAGTGGGTGATGTGTGCATTTATCCCGGAGTATTCCTTGAACACAAGTTTTCAATTGCAGTCTGTTTGTTTGGGTCTGGTTATACCTTTCTGCACTGCATTCTCCATCTCCAGTAGCTGAGCCCTGCAGAAGCCATTTGCAGAGAAGTGTGTTGGGGACCCTGCCACTTCTTCCTATGCTACGTCCTATCTTTGTGTCCTTGCTACTTATGAGACCTCCTCCAAGGTGTGAGCTTGCCCCCTTCAAAATTGCACAGTGGACTGACCATTTCATATTCTGACCTAGTTCCCCCATTCCGCCAGAAATCCCGGGGACTTTTTACTGGGGTGTCTGATACACATTTGTGAGTTTTTTGCCCTTCACACTAGGTCTACATACCCTTCACCAGCACCTTTATGCTTTCAGGTTGTTGGCCCAGAGCAGAGGCTGAGGACACTCCTTCTATGCAGAACATTTTTATAGAAGGAGTGCTTAGTGTAAACCTTCACCAACACCATAAGCCGTGCTATAGAGAAAAGCCTTTAAAAAGAGAAGGCAGCATCCCAGTTTTGAAAAGCCACAGAATCTTCTTGTCCGAGAAGCCTTTACCCAGCAGAGAGGGTGGGAAGGATTTCCCAACCAGCCCAGGTCTTCTGAAGCACCAGGTAACTCAAAGTGGAGGAGGACCACCCAGGAACACTGAGAATGCAGACGACTTTCGCACTGGAAAAAGGCACTACAAATGCAGTGACTGTGGAAAAGCCTTTGGTCAGAAATATTTACTTGTTCAGCATCAGAGACTACACACTGGAGAAAAGCCTTATGAATGCAGTGTATGTGGGAAATTATTTAGCCATAAATCCAACCTTTTTATACACCAAATAGTTCACACTGGAGAAAGGCCCTATGGGTGTAGTGAATGTGGAAAATCCTTTAGCCGAAATGCCGACCTCATGCAACACCAGAGAGTTCACACTGGAGAAAAGCCTTTTACATGCAGTGAATGTGGAAAGGCTTTCAGGCATAATTCCACACTTGTACAACATCACAGAATCCATACTGGAGTAAGGCCTTATGAATGTAACGAATGTGGGAAATTCTTTAGCTTCAATTCTAGTCTCATGAAACATCAGAGAGTTCACACTGGAGAAAGGCCATATAGGTGCAGTGAATGTGGGAAATTCTATAGCCACAAGTCCAGTCTTATTAATCATTGGCGAGTTCACACTGGAGAAAGGCCTTATGAGTGCAGTGAATGTGGGAAGTTTTTTAGCCAGAGCTCTAGCCTCATGCAACACCGAAAAGTTCACACTGGAGAAAAGCCTTTTAAGTGCAATGAATGTGGGAGATTCTTCAGTGAGAATTCTAGCCTCGTTAAACATCAGAGAGTTCACACTGGAGCAAAACCTTATGAGTGCAGAGAATGTGGGAAATTTTTTCGCCACAGCTCCAGCCTCGTTAAACATCGGAGGATTCACACTGGAGAAATGCCTTATGAGTGCAACGATTGTGGAAAATCCTTTAGCCAGCGTTTCAACCTCATTCAACACCAGAAAGTTCACAGTGGAGAAAATTCTTGAATATTTCAAATATGAAAGCCTTTAGCTACACCTCCAACCTCTTCAACATTGAAGAGGTCACAGAGCTGAAAGGAATTATGAATGCAATGAATGTGGGAAAAGCCTTTGACCAAAGGTCTGCTCTGATTCAGCAACCTAAGTCATAGCCCAAATAAGCCTTATATGAATGCAGTGAATGTGGAGAAAGGCCTCAGCCAATGGCCTAACCTTGTTCAGCACCAGAAAGTTCAGATTGAAGAAAGGCCTAAGGAGTGAACTTGATTTCACAGAGAAGTTCTGAGAGTAGCCTTTGTGGAGGAGCCAGGGATTGAACAACACTTATTCAGCTCATCACACGAGGGCAGGATGAGAGCTGCTGCCATATCGATTCTCCTAAGAAGATGGCCCACAAACTGGGAGTTCCACAAAGAGGGAGCCTTGTATTCTTGGCTACACCAGTTGAGTGGGGTTTCCATCTCACTAAGTGTGGCGACTAGGAGGGATGGAGTGGTCTTGGTTCAAAGATTAACTCTTGCTGTTCTTACTGAATGTTAAGAGTTTTTAGAATAAATAGTTTTTTTCCCTTTGCTATATACCCTTAGGACCATTTTTATAGACTCAATTTTGTTTTGTAGTCTACCAAGCTCTTCATGCTGTTATGTTAGAGGCTGATCCAAATGTTTTAAGTTTTTAGTAATCTGCCAAATTATGCTCTAAATGGTTGTATTTCACATTTCTTCCTGGAATTTCTTTCAGATCACCAGTTTTTCAAATCTTTGCTGAAGTTTTGTAAGTAAATCATGTGCCATTCATTTTAGCCATTCTAATAGGCATACAGTAGCATTTCATTGTGGTTTTAATTTGCATTTCCCTAATGAGTCAGTGTTGAACTTTTTTTTTTTTAATGTGTCTGTCACCCATGTCTCTCTCTCTCTCTCTCTCTTTTTTTTTTTTTTTTTTTCTGTTAATGGGGCTTGAACCCAGGGGTATTCTACCTCTGAGCGACATCCCAGCCTCATTTTTTAATGTGTGTGTGTGTGTGTGTGTGTGTGTGTGTGTGTGTGTGATTGAACTCAGGGGCATTTTACCTCCAAGCTACATCCCCAGCCCTATGTTTTATTCTTTATTTTGAAACAGGTCTCACTAAGTTGGGGAGGACCTTACAAAGTAGGTGAGGCTGGCTGAGACCTGCAATCCTTCCTGTCTCAGCCTCCCAAGTACTCTGTTTACAGATGTGCACCACCATGCCAGGCTGTTTTTTAAAAATTTGAAATAAGGTTTCACTAAGTTGCTGAAGGCATTGCTAAGTTACTGAGACTGACCTTGAACCTGCGATCCTTCCATTTCATACTCCCAAGTACTGAGATTACAGGTGTATACCACACTTGCTGAGCTCTGTACCAGCAAGGCATGGGACGACATGATGAAATAAATGCTCTTGAGACTTTATTCCTGGTCTTGAAGAGGTGAGAAGGGAGAAACGCAAGAGACCCAAACCCCTCAAACAAAGCTTACCTCTTCCTTTTATTACAGGTTTACAGATTTAAGCCTGGGTCATCAAATCATTAATTGTCTCTGGCTGAGGAGTAGAGCATAGGGTTAGGAATGCTTTAGAAGATAAGTTGTTACCTGGCAGTTTTTGTAAGAGTGGCAGAAGTTGCTGTCTCCAGCAGCCTCCATGAGGAGGTCTTCCACCTTTAAGCAAAGCAAGCAAAAGTTGTAGTAAAAGAGGAGGAAATTGTGGGGAGCCAGCCCTCGGGGTCCCTCGTTAGGTGGGGATTGAGTATGAGGTCGATGAGAATACACTTCCACCCAATGTAGTGTCAAAGCCGTATCTGTTTAATTCATGTCATCTCTGTTCCTTATAGTATCTCTTACAAACAAGGTATACAGAACAGGAAATTTTTTTTTTTTTTTCAGAACAGGAATTTTTACAGACTTGTTTTTCCTAAAGTTGAGTGGGTACATCTTTAACCAAAAAAGCTATTTCCCATAGTATTTGCTGGGATTAAGAAAATAGCAAAGTTTACAGAATATAATACATATATAAAAATTCTTTTAGTACGAAAGCAGTGTTAAAGGCTAACAGCAGAGAGGAAACTCTATTCATTACTATTTGTTCAACTCCTGTTAGGCAGTTAGAAAGTAGTTAATAAGTGAAGACAAAGGGGGAAGGTGGCAAACTCTGTCTTAACGCTTTCTTTACTTATAGGGATTTTTTTTTTTTTTTTTTTTTTGCAGTACTGGGGATTGAACTCAGGGGCATTCTACCTCTGAGCTACACCCCCAGCCCTATTTTTTATTCTTTATTTTGAAACCGAGTCTCACTGAGTTGCGGAGTGCCTCACTAGGTAGCTGAGGCTGGCCACGAACCCGGATCCTCCGGTCTCAGGCTCCCGAATGCTGGGATTACAAGCGTGCGCCACCACGCCCGGCTTCTTTCTTTACTTATAGATAAAGAATAGTAGACCCAAGTTCCTTTGATTTGTAGCTAAGCTTATGAAGTTCAAATGCTGATGTTTGTTGAGGATTAATGAATATCTCTTAGATGAGCTGAGGCATTGTTCTTTTTAGCTACCATTGATGAATCACAATCTGTTTAGCCATCCTGTGTCTCTTAGGAAATTTTTCCTTTATCATTAATGTGAAAGAAAAACCCAAAGCACCCCAAATTTCCAGAATATAATAATGCAAAGTGGGAAATGCCACACGTTCCTTCTTTTGGAATCATATGCCTTGCAAAGATTCCAGTGGGGCCGAGTCCTTGCTCAAGGCCCATCTTATTAGGATGCCGTTGCAGGAAATAGCTTAGATAGTGAAGGGGCATTGCAGTAACTATCTTCAGTTCTGTAAAGAAAGGCAGTCTTCTGCCAAAGCAAGCAAAAAGCTATAAGTTTTTATGTCAATATTTTTTAGACTTAGAAGAGTTTCCCATACACCACCACATCTGGCTTCATGTCTTTGGTGAAATGGCTTTGCATATTTTTTGTTCATTAAAAAAAAAAAAAAATTGGTTGACTGGTGTGGTGGCTCATGCCTGTAATCCCAGTACTTGGGAGGCTGAGCCAGGAAGACCACAGGTTCGAAGCCAGCCTCAGCAATTTAGTGAGACCCTGTTTCAAAATAAAAAAACAAAAAAAATCTGAGTAGAATGCCCCTGGGTTGTATTCCCAGTACTTGAAAAAAAAAGTTTCCTAATATTGTTTTGAAATTTCTTAATATTTCTGGATGGAAGTATTACCAATATTTTTTCACAGTCTATGACTTTTGTTTTCACTTCTTAGCAGTATCTTTCCTACAGGAGAATTTCTTACTTTTCATGGAGTCAAGTTTATCCATTTGTTCCTTTTTTGATTGTGCATTGGCATTCCATTCTCTTACTATACTTTATCTTTGCCTTTAAATACACAGCCTTGTAAAATCTTTGTAGATTTAAATACAAATGGAGAATTCAATGCGTATAGAAGTGTTAACAAGTGTACATACCCTCTGTCTTCTGAAGGAACCTAGCAAGCAGTAACACTCCAGTCACAAGCATATTTAATGAAAGGAACCAAAACCTCTTAGAGAAGAGGCTATTTCCAGCCTGGGACATATTCTTGCATTAGAAAGTAAAGAACTATTAACAGAATTATGTTGATATATTGCTTTTCTATTGATTTTCTGAAATTATCATAAACTTATGACTTAAATAACACAAATGTATTATCTTAGTTCTTCAGGTGATGAGTAAAACAGATTTCACTGTAATAAAATCAAGGTTTGGCAGGATTGTGTTCTTTTTGAGTGTCTAAGGAAAATCTGTTTTTAGCTCGTTGAGTAATTGGCATCTTTCAGTTTTTTATGGTTTTAAGGATGTTATTCAGGTTTTTCCCATGACATATAAAGAAAAGAAAAATACACTCTAAATGTAAGTGTAAACTGAGATTTGCCAATGCTTCTCTTGGCCTTGTGCAAAGATAAAATAACATCTTGATTGTGGAACAACATGGGTCACACAACCCACAAGTAGATAGATAAAGCTATCTTAAAAAAATTAAAGAAATTTAGAACTAAAATGGAATTTTAAATATCACATAATCCCATTGCTTCTTTTGATTCCACCTTCATCTCTCTGCTTTAATATAGTGTCATATTAATATTCAAAATACATGTGGAAAAATGACCTGCTATTTAAAATGAAATATACTTTAATAATATATCAATTATATGGTAGAAATATTCATAATCTAGGGGCTGAGGATGTAGCTCAGTGATAGAATGCTTGCTGAGCATATGTGAGACCCTGGGTTCAATTCCTACCATTACAAAAAATAAACAATATAAAATTGAGTTTAAAAAGCATGGTATAAGCTGACCCTGGTGGTGCACGCTTGTAATCTCAGCATTTGGGAGGCTGAGACCAGAGGATCCAGGTTCACGGCCAGCCTCAGCTACCTAGTGAGGCACTCCGCAACTTAGTGAGACCTGGTTTCAAAATACAGAATAAAAAATAGGGCTGGGAGTATAGCTCGAAGGTAGAACGCCCCTGAGTTCAATCCCCAGTACTGCAAAAAAACCCCACAAAAACCAAAAAACAAAACAAAACAAAACAAAAACAAAAAACCAACAACAAAAAACATGTTATAAAACCAATAAATATGGTTTTAATAAGTTTATATGCATTTAACATTTAGTGGCATTTTCCAAGTAGTATGTGATTTGGGGATGATTTTAAAAATATATATTCTTGTTATGGAAAGGTGCTGATGAAATTAGAAGTCTGTGCATGAGTGTTTTGGAGTCAGAATGATTATTAGAGGTATAGGGTGGCTGGAGAGGAGACAGAGAACTCCTGCTCTACTTCAAACAGCATCTTTCTTTTATTTAGGGTTTTAACTGAAACATTGTAAAAATGATTAAACATAGGAGCCAGCGAAGCAGTCATGGGGTGAGTTGGAAAAACAAGGCAATCATGGATGAATCAGGGAAGGAAAGGGTAAACAATTCTGGTAAGTAAGGAGGTTACATCAGGGTCCACCTGCTTATCACCTACCTATCAGTTCCATTTGTTCCTTGGAAACTTGCTTTTGTACAAACAAATTTCCACTTGGGTGGGAAGTTTGTGCCCCTCCCAAGCTGGATTGAGGTGACCTCAGAGCTGCTAACTCAGAAGGCTTCCACACATACTAGCCTGTTTTCAAAATTTGCTAGAGTGAACAATATTTATACTACACACACACACACACACACACACACACACACACACACTTTTTTGAGTCTTTTTGTGTTCTTCAGGTTGGTCTCAAACTCAAAATATTCCTGCTGACTATTTAGCTTCCTGACTAGTTGGCATTGCTGGCATTACAGGTATGCACCACCACATGTGGCTTTCAAAAAAAAATAAAAAAGAATGGAGCCCGGCATGGTGGCGCACGCTTGTAATCCCAGTACTTGGGAGGCTAAGACTGGAGGATCCGGATTCTTGGCCAGCCTCAGCTACTTAATGAGGCCCTCTGCAACTTAGTAAGACACTGTTTCAAAATAAAGAATAAAAAATGGAGCTGGGGGTGTAGCTCAGAGGTAGAATGCACCTGAGTTCAATCCCTAGTACCAAAAAAAAAAAAAAAAATTAATGTGAAGATAAGTAATTGTAACTATAAATGTTAAAGTCAAATGGTTTTCATAAAGTTTTAAAGAAGTGGTGATCTTTTAATAAGACTGAAAAAACAAATGACCAATGATGAAGGAGAGGTCAAGAGACAAAAAATTATTTAGGATGTTGAGCTATTTTATGCAAACAATTTTGTCAACTAATGTGAAATGCATACATTCAAAAGCACAACACAAAATGACATGGAGAGAAAAAAATTTGAATACTCCAATATGTTTTTAAAAAATTAAATTCATTCAATTACAAGTCTTCCTGTGACATAGTTTTACTGGGGTGAATTCTACAAAACAGAGAAGAAATAGTACAATGATATCTTCTTTCCTTTTTTTTTTTTTTTTTTTTTTTTTTTTTTTTGGTACTGGAGATTGAACCAAGGAGCATTCTATCTCCAAGTTGCATCTCCACCCCCAATTTATTTTTGTTTTGAAACAGGGTCTCACTAGGTTGCTGAGAATCTGGCTACATTGCTGAGGTTGTCCTTAAACCTGTGCTTCTCTTATCTCAGACTTCCAAGTGCTGGGATTACAAATGTGTATTACCTGGCTTTTCCAACTCTTTTTTTTTTTTTTTTTTTTTTTTTTTTTTTTTTTTTTTTTTTTTTTTTTTTTTTTTTTTTTTTTTTTTTTTTTTTTTTTTTTGCGGTACTGGGGATTGAACTCAGGGACATTCTACCGCCAAGCTATACCCCCAGCCCTATTTTTTATTCTTTATTTTGAAACCGAGTCTCACTAAGTTGCGGAGTGCCTCACTAGGTAGCTGAGGCTGGCCGCGAACCCGGATCCTCTGGTCTCAGCCTCACAAATGCTGGGATTACAAGCGTGCGCCACCACGCCCGGCTTTTCCAACTCATTTTAAGAGATCAACATGACCTTGATATCAAATCCTGCTGAGGTGGATAAAGGTGTTGACCAGTGACAGAGCATGTGTGTAGCATACTGGAGGACCTGAGTTCATCCCCAGCACCACAAAATAAAATTAAAAATCTGACAAGTACAAGAAAAAATTATAGAACTATATTCCTATTTAATAAGAAAAAATTAACTAAATATATAGTGAATCAAATTCAGAAGAAAGTAAAACAAAATATGGATAGATTTTATCAGAGAAAAGTCAGTTTTATCAGTTGTTTGAAAACTGAACAATTAGCCTTCACTCTTGCTGTTTCCTTCCCTTCAGCCACATTGACCTTTTTAAGAACTGCACCAGAGAACTTCCCTGCGTGGGAGTCCCTATTTATTTCAGCAAAGCTCCAGTTAAACTGAATGCAATGCAACTCAACTTTCTCTTTCCTGGACATGTGGCTCCAGGAGGCCTAATACCTCTCCTTTAGGGCTTCTAATTGGCAGACAGCTTCCCAACATTGGCCACATCAGGCATGGTGTAGTCATGCTGCTGATCAACATAAATGGGGGAGAGAATAGTGGTCACCCTTCACAACACTCCCATGCACTTGTACATACATGCTGCTCATACACAGTGGTAGAAATGGCTTGCTTGCTGATGAAATACCCAGGTATCCAACATTCTGAGCCATCTCTTCTGCCCCTGCCATGATGCCATGATGACCCTCTATGCCTGGACTGCCCATAATCAGAAGAACCAGGCCATGACCAGAAGAGTATGGCAGACACTAAAAGAGAGAAACCACACCACTGCACCTTGTCATGCTGAGGTTGGGGAGCATGGATATGTAAATTTTGAAAAAGATAAAAAGAGTAATTACTTGTGACAACATTGGAATAAAGCAAGATTTAAGGGCTTGTAATTTTGTCATAAAAAACAATATTGGCATTTCAAGTTAGAGAATATAATTGAAGCTATAACTATAAAAATAACTTGCATAAAACACCTAGAAATTTCAGATAATAAAATGTCAAATTGCTATAAGTAAATGGGAATATACTAAATTTACTGAAAGGAAATAGCCAGACCTTAAAATTAAGGCTTTTTTCTCTTCGGTTTTGCTATTTGGGGAAAAGGACTAAGAAAAGAATTTACTAAGACATAGAAAGCCAATAATGGTCATTGGGGATTATTAATACCTTTTCTTTGAAGACTATAAAATTTAAGCTCTTATTATACAGATAACATTTTAAGTTCAAAATTGTGAAGATTATTTAAAATAAGAAAGACATGTTTTCACCCAATTTGAAACCCTTCACTGGCCTGCCTTTTTTCTGTAAACAAATGGTGAGACTTTTCTTCCCACTTTGAGTGCTCACCCAGAACCTTCCATTACTTTCTATTCAAGACTTATATTCTGTTTTTCTCCCATTAGTATACACTCTGAGCACAAGAGATTTCTCCCAACCCCTTTAGGAAGCATGAGATCATTACAGGTCAGTTTTACTCATCCTAATAGAACTGGACCAATTAAAAATTAGGGATGGAAGCCGGGCGTGGTGGTGCACACTTGTAATCCCACTATTTGGGAGGCTGAGACTGGAGGATTCGGGGTCGTGGCCAGCTTCAGCTACTTAGTGAGGCCCTCCACAACTTAGGCCCTGCTTCAAAAATAAAGAATAAAAAAATAGAGCTGGGGGTGTAGCTTGGAGGTAGAATGCCCCTGGGTTCCATCCCCAGTACTGAAAACAAAACAAAACAAAAAACAAACAAATAAATAAAAATTAGGGATAGGATTAAAGATGCAGAATAGAGGCAGGCAGCACATTTTGGTTGCCCTGACAGTTGGAACTTAACAAGCAGGAAGATTTCTTCTGGCAAGAGAAAAACAAAAAACAGAAGAAAGACACTTGAAATATTGTTGATTGGACGAAGCACAAAAGGCAGAGGACTGTGGGAAGCAGAGAAAACTTTTGCTAAATTCAAAAGACTCAAAAGCTAAGGTGACTGCTTAACTGTCAAGGCTGTCTAAGCAATTAAAACTTAGCCAGTGCCTGTTACTCATAATACGACCCTAAAGATAATAAATTTGTAACTTCCCAGGAATCCCAATGTTTGAGGGTTTATGACCTGTGTTGTTTGTCTTCCCCTGTCAAGGGGTCTAAGATAAGGTGGAAGTAACAAATGTTTCTTCTAAGCTTGATTGATGTGGCTCACCTGGATTTTAGGGCCTGTGAGATAAAGAATATTGTACATGTACTCAAGGTCTGGCTTCAGCCTATATAGGCAAAGAGCCGCTTAATAAAGTTGAACATTTGTTCCCCTCGCGAGGTTGTGTCTGTGTCTGTGTGTCTGTGTGTGTCTGTCTTTTGTGTTTCAACTTCCAGTGCGGACTGCAGGATAGGGAAACTGAGGCAGCAGCTGACCTGCTGCAGAGGACCAAAAAGAGTACCAAGTGTTTCACTTGGTAAGCAGAGTGGAGACAGGAGCCATTATTTTTTCTTTTCTTTTTTTGCGGTACTGGGGATTGAACTCAGGGGCATTCTACCTCCGAGCTACACCCCCAGCCCTATTTTTTATTCTTTTATTTTGAAACTGAGTCTCACTAAGTTGCAGAGTGCCTCACTAGGTAGCTGAGGCTGGCCGCGAACCCAGATCCTCTGGTCTCAGCCTCCCGAATGGTGGGATTACAAGCGTGCGCCACCACACCCGGCCCATCTTTTTTTTTCTTTTGCAGTACTGGGGATTGAACTCAGGCATTCTACCTCTGAGCTATACCCCCAGCCCTATTTTTTTTTATTCTTTATTTTGAAACAGGGTCTTACTAAGTTGTGGAGTGCCTCACTAGGTAGCTGAGGCTGGCCATGAACCCGGATCCTGAGACAGGAGCCATCTTGGTGAGACCACATGGGAGTTGGTGGTTGCTGGAACCCAGTGGCTCTCAGTGACTAATTCCTGTAAAAAAGATGCTAAATCCTATCAAGCCAGTGGTTGCAGAGAAACAACACAAAAAAAGCAATCCCATTCTTCTCTCCATGCTAGAATAACTCAAGACCATGATTCTTCAGACAGCCCAGCCAAACTGCCCAGCAAACTCCTACAACTGCAGCTGACTTCATCAGGACTGAGAAACTTAGGGTCCTCTTACAGGGACCTGAGTGGGTACAGCAACAAAACTCATCAAGACCTTTGGCTTACAGACTCCCAGCAGGAGCTTGTGCAGCTGCAGGGCTCGAATGGCAACAGCCAACTGATGAGGCCCAT
This sequence comes from Graphiurus murinus, assembly GCA_004027655.1. Classification (NCBI taxonomy): domain Eukaryota; kingdom Metazoa; phylum Chordata; class Mammalia; order Rodentia; family Gliridae; genus Graphiurus; species Graphiurus murinus. Next base: position 28,816 of record PVLC010006201.1, on the reverse strand, counting down.
GAATCTACATCCCATCACTGTGGAGGTAGGATGGTGACTATGGTCAGACACAACAGAAACATGAATTAGTAGACAGTCCCTGGGGACACTCTGACAGGTCCTAGAGTCAGCAGATCACCCCACTTCTGCGAGATATCCAGTGATCACCAAATCATCAGCAGTGGTGTGCTTGGGACAAAATAACTCAGCCAACTGTGCTGGAGGCTCAGAAAGCTACAAACTTGCCTGGTGGAGTCTGGGTGCCACAAGGATCAAGCCTAGTGTGGAGCCTGGCAAGGTCTCATGTAATTGCAGCTGGCAGAGCAGCAGTGATGTTCCTGAGGCAATTTAATTCAGACAGCCAAGTTGAAGGCCAGAAAAACTGTCTCTCAGCTAACTGAGTTTTTGCCTGGTCATTAAGGAAGCCAGCGGCTGACAGGGTTTCAGGTGATTAAAACGAGCAGAGCAGTGGTGTTATCCCTGGGGCATTAAAGCTCAGCCAGCTGGACCACAGGCCCGAAACATTATAGTCTGGCCCTGCTGAGATTGGTCCTAGAGAGCATGAAGGCCTGTAGCAAATCAGAGACAGCTGCTTGCCTGCACTGGTAAAGTACTGTATCCTATTAAAGAGGTTTTGTGGGTATAAAAATTCTGATTATATGAGACAGATTCATTGAGGGAAGTATATATCTACAGCACAGGACTTATTATAAAAGGTCAATAAATAGGTATAGGAATCCCCCACAATGAGGAAAGGATGCCAAGACAACAGATATACAAACCCAAGAATTCTGAAAAAATGATAACACAGACCAATGAGGAAACAAACTCCCACAACGCTACAATATTGGAGATCACAGAGCTGTAGAAAATGCCAGAAGAATTGAGTATTTTGGAAATGAAATCAGGGAAAGTGTACAGAATATGAAAGAACATATCAATAAAGAAATTGAGGCTCTAAATATGAATCAGAAAGGGGCTCTGAGGGAAATGAAGGAGACAATGAAATAAAGTCCTCATTAGAAACCATCACTGGCAGGATAGATCAGATGGAAAAGAGTTTCACTCTTAGAAGACATCTCATTCAAAACTGACTATACAGTCAACAATAAAGAGAAGACAATACATGAACACGACCAGAATATACAAGAAATTTGGGATAATGTGAAATTACCTAAATTATGGGCAATAGTCATTGAAAAAGGTCTAGAAGCAAAAAGCAAAGGCATTAGAAACTTCATCAGAGAAATAATATCAGAGAACTTCCCAAACATAAAAAACAAGTTGTACTTCCACATACAGGAGATATTCAGAATCCTGATAAAACAAGATCAAGAAGAACTTCTCCACACCAAATAATAATAAAAATGACTTAACATAGAGGCCAAGGAAAGAATCCTAAGTGCATTGTTTACAAAAGGATGGGTGCTATTTCAGAACAAAACAATAAGAATCACTCAAGACTTCTCAACCCAAACCATAAAAGCTAGGTGGGCTTGGTAGAATGTACTCCAAACCCTGAAAGGAAACAACTTCCAATCTAGACTGCTATCTCCAGCAGAGATATCCTTCAAAACTGATGAAAAAATAAAAACCTAAGAAAAGTAGAAACTAACATAATTCATGACTAGTTGGCACTGGAAATAATACTTAAATAAAACACAAAGAAGAAACAAATAAACACCAGAACCAGAGAAGGGTTGAATTCCACCAGATGAGCAAATAAGTGCAGGGGAAATAACACCATATCAAACAAAATATAAGTCAAAATGTCAGGAAATATAAATAATCTCTCAATAATATCATTGAGTGTCACTAGTCTAAACTCCATGATCAAAAGGCATAGACTGGCAATGTAGATTAAATACCATAATCCAACTACATACTGCTTTCAAGAAGTTCACCTTGCAGGCAAAGAGATATTCATAAGTTAAAGGTGAAAGGGTGGAAAAAAAGATATTCCACGCAAATGGAGACTGGAAACAAGCAGGGCTAGCAACTCATACTTGACCAAGCAGACTCTATGCCAAAACTTACTAGAACAGTTCTAATATGGCAGAATAAATATTATCAAAATGACCATTCTACTAACAGTGACCTACAGATTAAATGCAATCCCTATTAAAATACCAATGCCATTCTTCACAGAGCTCTGAAAATCAGTCCTAAAATTCATTTGTAAGAAACAAAAGACCCAGAATAGTAAATGGTAAAAACATTTCTCAGCAATAAGAACCATGCAGGAAGCATTGCAATGGCTGATTTCAAATTATACCACAGAGCTATAGTAATAAAAGTAATAAAAATCATGGTATTGGCACAAAAATAGACACATGGAAGATACAGAAACAAATCCATACATTTATAGCCAATCGATTTTTGACAAAAGTGCCAAAAACATATGCCAGAGAAAAGGCAATCTTTTCAACAAACAGTGTTGGGAAAACTAGTTATTCATTTATAGAAAGATGGAAATAAACCTCTACCTCACTCCCTGTACAAGAGTCAACTCAAGACAGATCAAAGACCTGGAACTTAGTCTACAGACTTTAAAATTATTAGACGAGGGCACAGGACCAACACTCCAACATATAGTCACTGGTAGAAGCTTCCTCAATAAGACCCCCCAAAGCTTAAGAAATTAAAACAAGGATTAATAAATGTGATAGCATTAAATTAAACATTTCTGTTTAGCGAAGGAAAATATCAAGAGTCTAAAGAGAGAGCCTACCGAATGGGAGATCTTTGCCAACTACTCTGATAAAGGACTAATATCCAGAGTATAAAAAGAACTTCAACAAATATATGAAAAAATATTCAACATCATTAGCAATCAGGGAGATGCAAACAAAAACACAATGAGATTCCACTAACTTCAATTACAAAGGCAATCATCAAGAAGTCAAACAACAATAAATGCTGGTGAGGATGTGGGGAAATAGGAAATCTTATACATTGTTGGTGCAACTGCAAAATAGTGCATCTGCTATGGAGATAAGTGTGGAGATTTCTCTGAAAACTGGGAATGGACCCACCATATGATCTGTCTATACCACTCTTGGGCATATTTCCAAAAGGAGCGAGATCAGCATATTATAGCAATATATGCATAGCCATGTTTATAGCAGCACAATTCACAATGGCCAAATCATGGAGCCAACCTAGGTGTCTATCAACAGATGAGTGGATTACAACATTATGGGATTATATACACAATGGAATTCTGCTCAGCCATAAAGAAGAACAAAATGATGTCATTTGCAGGAAAATGAATGGACCTGGAGAACTTAAGTGAGATTAGCCAGTCTAAAAAAGTTTTCTCACATATATGGATACTAAGGAGTAATTGAGACACAAGAGGGACTTTAGATAATGGAGGAGAACCCCCAGTAGAGCAATGAAAGGGGTCTAGAGGAGGGTGGCATGGGTTGGGGGGGTAATCAATGAGGGAAATACTGCTATATATACATTTGTGAAATTGCTGATGCCATTCTCAGAATCATGTGGAGGCCAAATCATGGAGGAGAATCATTCTCAGAATCATGTGGAGGAAGGGGAAGGAGTAGAGGGGGGAAGTTCACCGAGTGCTGTGTGCATGTATGTCTCTACCGTTATGAACTACATAGTGATGTGAGATTACAGTGTACCAGTAAAACTATTTTCAAAAAAGAATTGGACCCAATTATATTTCAAGAAAAAAAATTTAAACAGCTTCCATATATTTACATACAACACAAGGTTAGAGATTTCCCATAATTCCCTAAATATGGAAATATCCTTCTATTCATGCTATTTAAAAATTCCTTGAATTTCTCTTCTAAAGATCCTCAAAGAAGTATATTGACTAATCTTTTTAAAATTAAGTACATGATGGGAAGTAATATTGGTTTAATTTGTCCCATGTCACAAATTCTAACACGTGGCTAAATGTAAACATTGTACTATCAATGCCACCAAGAAAGTTGATTCATATCTGTGTAGTCAAATTACAAAAAACAAGTTGTCCTCTCCCTACAGGCAAAGTAGAACTGAGAGACACGAGTATCACTGACAATGAGCACAAAGAGGCTTAATGCTGGAAAACATGAGGCAAAAACACAGAGCTGTTCACTTTCCATTGTCCTGGGTTTGCAACCAGAGTCATCCAAATGGTCAAAATAGTATAAACTGAATAAAAGGCAACAAAGGAGATCACCAGAATCAGGACAATGTGTGTGGGAGCCTCATGGGAAGGTCCGTAGGAGAGGCTCTGGTTGTGAATGTGTTGAGCTCACTGCTTGTGTCTATGCAGGACGAGGACCATGGAGCCACGGGCTCAGGCCATGAAGACTAGACATATTAATTCAAGGCAAAAATATGACTGTATATATGTAGCTATATATTCCTGGCATTGTCCAGGAACACTATCTATAATTGTTATTCAGAGTAAAATTCTTGTTATTAAATGGACCATTCACTATTAAAGGAAGAAAGGAATTTATCAAGAGGTGCAGGACCCAGCACAGTAAATAGCAAAATACAATGAACTTGAGGGATTAATCTTGACCTCTACCCACCTACAAATACTGGGGTTAAGCTTGGAAGCCAACGAGGCACACAGTGCTGAAGGATGCACCTGTGCATACTCTGTGAAAATAAAAGACAAGTTTACATCCAGCATCATCCAGGAAATATTTCCATCTGAAAGCCAGTATTGTCTGAGATATCTCTTTAGAGAATAGGAACAAGAGTTGGCTAAGACCAAATGGTTGAGAATTAGGTCTGTGGGTCTTACCTTGTGTTCAGGGAAAGAGAAGTTGTAAAAACAAAGGAAGGAGGAATTTCCGAAGATGCCAACTCCAGTTTGAACGAGGGCATATGAAGGTTGGCATCCATGGAGCCTAAGCTCAGGTCCACCTCACAGTAGATCTAGTGGGGTCCTGAAGCCATCCTGTGGTTATTTCACCAGTTCTAGTATGCATAAATGGAATAGATCTAATCAGCAACTGGTGTATCCACACTGGTTCCATCACCTGTGGATCAAGGGTTATTGTGGGAAAGGTCACATGCAAACCACTAGAGCTGCCTCTACCTAGGAAAATGGTAGAGCAGAGCAATATCACACGTGTGGGTCATTGCAGTGTTTGTGCCTCTTTCAAGGTTCTGAAGGATGTAGAGTGATGATTCCCACCACATTCCCATCTAACTTGAATATTTTGCTTTTGCAGAAGACAGATGGGAGCTGGGCATGGTGGTGCACACTTGTAATCCCAGCATTTGGGAGGCTGAGACCGGAGGATCTGGGTTCACAGCCAGCCTCAGCTACCTAGTGAGGCATTCTGCAACTTAGTGAGACTCTGTTTCAAAATAAAGAATAAAAATAGGACGGAGGTGTAGCTCATAGGTAGAAGGCCCCTGAGTTCAATCCCCAGTACCGAAAAAAGAAAAAGAAGAAGAAGAAGGAGGAGGAGGAGGAGGAGGAGGAGGAGGAGGAGG